>CAUYPO010011510.1:0-97567 GCA_963574435.1 Cheirogaleus major
CTCTCTTCCCCGAATATCCGTCCCTTATGGCAAAAAGCCAACTGTTTCTCTGATTTATCCCTGATAGGAAGAAAGGACTTTTTGCTTAGAGAAGTCTCTGAAGTTAAATATTAAAAGAAAAGGAAAGGAAAGGAAAGGAAATGGAGAAAGTAGAAATCAGAAATCCAAAGAAGCTTCTTTAAAAGAATTCACAAATATATTATTTTAAAAATAACAAGATTAGTATTTTAACAATGTCTCTGAAGAAGAGTCATGTAATAATTTAGCAATTACTAAGATATTATGATTAGACAGAGAAGTGTTCCTTATATTTGTCATAAGACATGTATATCTATTAAAAGAAGAAAAGTGAATATTGTACCAACACAAAATTGCATTAACAAAATAATACACAGAATAAAGAACAATTTATTATCATAAAATCACTCATTCGGTGCTGGGGACACATATATTCATATGGTTCATTTGGACCCTGGTATTATTTTCTTCTCAACTAGTTGTTTTATTATTTTGCCTGAGTGAAATTCACTACTTTTTTCTATGACTGTCTTATTATAGCCTCAAAGTACTTTATAAATAAGAAAAAGGATAAACAGAGACAGTAATTTCATGGTTATTAAACATTCCAAAATATTCTATCTAAAAAATGGGGTTATCAGCTACATTAATATTAGCACATTGTTGAAACCAATTTCTATTTATCCTTTGCTCTAAGATATTTATCTCATAGGATGCTTGGTTAGTAGCTTGATCTTACTGGCCAGTAGAATTCATTCCTCATTGTGAAGAGAAATAAACTGATAATGTTATAATGATATTAATTTTAAATATCCCAGTATCTTCCCCTAGTGAGTGCAACAGGACAATTAAAAGCTCAATTTTGGGGACAACTAAACCTATTAGTCTTTCATCTGCCATTTAAATAACTGTGATGTTTGTTATATCTCTTCTAACCTGCCTGTCTCAACTGCTCAGATGTGATTAAATGAAGTAAATTTGAAAAATAGTTAGGGCAGTGTAATGATCATTAAATGGCAAATATTCTCAGAGGGAAGCTGTATTACTGGTCACTGCTTTTTTGCTATACAGTTATATGTTTTCATTAGCAAACATATCTCCTTTTTAAAATTTTTTTTTCTGTTGCTCAGCTGGATAGCATAAGCAAAAAATCAGTCATAATTTTTGTCATCTATTTTATCCATGGAGACACAAATAGTTAAGGAGCCTGTACTTCTTTATCCAGTTTTTTAGGGCAATGACTTCTGACTTCAGTGTTCTCTTTCTTCCACAAGCCATGGAAAACCCTCAGAATTATATTGCCATGTTTCCTTTTTAGATTCATATAATTCTATTGTTTTTGGATTAAGGAAAACTTTTTATTTCTGATTCACAATGACCTGTGTTATATCAATAAATATAGGATTTTATGTTTACTTATAAATAAACACACAATAAAAATGTATCTATTAAAATATATATTTCTTTAATGTGTACCTTAAGATGATCAAAGAAAAAATATTACAATTTCCAATAGAGTTTTTGTTGGTAATAAACCAGGACCTGAGGGTTTTGGTGACTGTTAGATCTTTTGATATACAAGATAATATATAGAAAAAAATCAAAATCCTGAAACACCCACAAATCCAACCTGAATTGAGGTTAGGAGTTTGCATCTCAACAAACTAGTCTTGGAAAAGTTGTCTGTCTCGGGGGATAGCTGTGGATTGTGTTGTTTACACTATTTTTAAACGCTCACCATTGATAATTGTATATTGAAACAGACAAATGTATACCTTCATAGGTCTCTCCTTGTTATTTGGATAGATCATAGGTTGGGAACCATTGATATAGCTGATTGCTCACAATTCTTATCTTTAACCATGTTGAACTTTCTAGTATCAGAGACCTATAATATGTCATATATACAAAATCTATCGTAGGCTTTCAGTGGACACAAAATATTTATCTTTAGAACATTTCTTCAATCATGGGGGAAATGCACATAGCATGCATTTTGAAACTGAATTCTTCTTTTCTCCGTTAACCAAATACTATTTCAATCGGTTTCCTTCCTTTATTCATTTATTCATTAATTCACTTAAAATGAACAAGCACATACTAGGTACAAATTTTTATAAGGACAATTTTTACAAGAAACAATAGCTTAGTATAGAGACTGCTATGGAAACACATATTTGTTACATAGTATGGCAAATGTAACATCAGAGAGGTGTATACTGTACTATGGCATTGTGGACCAGGGGCTTATTATCAAGCCTAGAGGGAATGCAGAGGTCTGAGGCATATTTTCTGAATGTGAATGAGGCATGATTTGAATTTCTTAGGATCTAGCTAGTTAACAGGAAGAATACACATTCCAGGTAGAAGAAGAGGCTGAACAAAAAACACAGTGGTGAGAGACCTCACTGTGTGTAAATGCTTAAATATTTACTACATATAACCTTGGGGAAGTTAATTAACCTTCCTTATCTTAAACTTTCTCATCTGTGCCATGAAGATAATTTCATAGAGTTTTTGTGAGGATTAAATAAGATAACTCATATCAACTTTTTAGCTTTGAGTCGAATGCATAATGAAAACTTAATGTTTTTGACTCTCATACTTGTGCCTAGGATCTACTAAGTGCTTTGTATGATTATCAAAGCAGCCTCACTCCAAAGTATTCAAGCATAACCACTGGATAAATGTTAACTGGTATTGTGTATAAAGGTGATATGTTTAAGCAAAGGGATGCTAACATTAATAAAAATTTTAAAATGAGACAAAGTACACATAAACAGTGTTAAGAGATTTAATAAGTATATTCTTACTGGGCAATATTTAGAAGTGAATTATGGATTATGGTTAAATTTTGGTAACTCAACAAAGTTGACTGATGAAAATATTTAGCCATGAAGGAAAGATAGAATTTGTTTTTGTTTTGAAAGTATTCCATTTACAATGTGTGATGTTAACATTTTCATTGACAAAATGAAACAAGTTCGTCAGTAAATATATTAGAAAATACCATATTAAAAAGCAAACAAAGCAACCCTCCTTAATAAAGCTAGGAGATATTTTCTTTCCACAATTATATAGCACTATCAAATAAAAAATTAAACTTGTGGCATATTTCTGACAGTTCTGTGTTTCCTCTTTGTAACACTTCAAGTGTACAATAAATACATTTTATAAATGAATCATAAAACATTTTCTGCTATTGTAGGTAGGTCACTAGCTTGTAATTCCCAAGTGTTCTTTTATGTGCATTTTAAAAAATAGTAAGAAGCAGTCTTTTCTTCTCATCTAAAATTCAACTACTCTCCCATAAGTGCTTATCTATAAAAAGTAATTGCTGTGAAAGTTCATCTTCCAGTTCTTTAGCACTCTCAGGTGGATGGTTTTTCAACTGACCTACAACCATTAAGCTTGCTTAAGTAGTCCCCAACTATTTGGTCTCTGTTTTAATTGCCATTGCTATGCATTCACCAGTTTGAAAGAATTACCATAAGTGAATAGAATGCAGTTTAGCAAGGATGACTACCTTGTAGTACAATCAAGGTTGGAATAACTGTTGTATATGTGAAGGTTCAATGATAAATGACACATAGAAGAAGAAAAAAAACATGGTCATAATTGAATGCAAGCTGAATGTTAGAAAGATATAGGTCTCTTTTGTGTTTAACAGTGTCTCTGACAATAACATACAGAAATAGAGCCTACCACTGCAAACCAGAGACCAGGTTTAAGACTTGCATTGAAAGCAAGATACTGTAAACTGGAAAGCATTCAAAGGAAAAGAACGTAAAATAGTTATGATTAAAAAAAATACCGACTTTAAAGATGGCTAAAGGATTTGTGGACTAAGAGGATTTTAAAGAAGATTCAGTCTATGATGAAGGAACTGCCTTTAAAGAACACTTTTAATGTCCTTGTGGCCTCTTAAAAGAGAATGGGCACTGGAGAAGGTGAACCTGGGTTAAAATACCAGTTCTGCACTTACTAGCTCTACGATTCTATGTATATTTCTAAGTCCTCAGCCTCATAATTTATAAAGTGAAAAAAATATTATGTATATCATGAGATTCTTGTAAAGAGTAAATGAAATAATGTATGTAAATTACTTTGCACAGTGCCTAGGACATGACAAATTTTTGTTCATTGATAGTATTAAATAAGAGTAATTAAGTAAAGCCACCCCTATAAAATATATTAACTGGATGCATTCTTTTAAATGGCTTCAAATAAATAATTTACTAAAATTAGGCATCTAGCACTCACTCTTACTGTACTTTAATCTATTTGTCTATTATTGGAGAAACTGAAACAAACATAAAAGACATTGACACTCTGACTATTCGCCATTCTACATCTAAAACCTGACAGCCTGACACTGATCAAATATTTTATAAATATTTGTAGAATTAATAAAAAAATTATGTTTTGTAGGATCTGAGATAGATGAATTTAAGGAAGAGATTGATATGGATAATTTTAATTCATTATTCCCCTAGATGTTGTGGATTCTTTTGGATTATTCCACTAAATTAAATTTTGTTTCATTTTATTAAAATAAAAACCCTACTATGTTGCATGAAAAAATGGCAAGGGGGCCACATATCTCCATTTGGTGCTCTGAGTGTATTTCTTATTTTACATAATAAGATTTTACATAATAGATTATGTAAAGATTTTCCAATCTTTGTCTTTGAAATGATAGTAAATGAGAATGGAGAATAGTGATTTTAGAGGTGATGGAGACTTTTCCTTTATATGCAGGATTGCTTGGGCCCAGCACAGTCCGCACTGTCTCTATTCTCCTCATTCAATCATTCAATCTCTCTCTCTGTCTGTCCTCTGTCTGTCCTCTGTCTTTTCTCCCTCTATCCCCACACCCCTCCAATTGCATTTGTGATATGCTAAGAGCGGAAATGGCAAGTGGTTTTCAGATGCATCTGATTATAAATTCTAGGTGTTGCTTATTCTATATCTTAATTATTTGTTGTATAAAATGCCAATAATGTCCATCTAATATGTGTGATCAAGATAATAAATGAAAATTACTTTGGATATGGTGTTTATTAAATATTACCTTTTTCATCCTTTTATTTTCTTATTACCAGATAGTAATAACATTTTAGGTTACTCAGGCACACAGCAAGGCATACTCAGTTATGTGGAAGATAAGAGAATATAGTTGATAATAAGAGCATTTTCTAACAAAATTAACTTTTCATATTTAATATTACTCTGAATTTATTTTTCTAAACAAAAAGACAGAAAGAATTCATCAAAAAATCTTGAAAACAAGCAGATAACTAGTGTAATATAGTTCCAATAATTATCATTCCATTCAATTTTATCAATACTTGTAGATTACCAGATTCTTGATAAATTTTTTCATTCATGTGTTTATTATTTCAATATTTATTTATTAAGAACTTATTACATGCCAGGAATTATTGAACATACTTAAGAAATATGAATGAACAAAAGAGACCTGCATGGAAGAAACTCATGTTTAAGCAGAAACAAAACTTCTTTTTTGACACACCGGAGTGTATTCCCTTCCTCAACTGGTATTGGCCTCCCTCTGAAGTTTCGAGTATCAGAATTTTACTCTGTAGAAGTCTGTTTAATTCAACATTAACAATAAAGCAAAAACAGAATGGACTAGAAAAGGTCAATGCCATGTTTATTGTCCTATCCTATCTCTAGTTGCCCAGGGGAATTTAATTTGCCTATTTCATGATGGCTCTTTCTTGCAACTGCCTTCAGCTATTACATTTTCTATTGGCTTATTTCTACCCAGAAGAAGCAGTCTGGAAGAGCTTGCCTCAAAGCTGGTTTCCCTATTGTATGTTTTAGAATGCTGTCAGTAACTTATTACAGGATATTATTGGATGTTCTTTGTCCTACGGTATCGCTTTCCTAGCAGAGGTACAGGTAATGAAAATCTCTGTGACTAGGACTTTGGATTTGGATAGTTCAATTAGTTTTTCAGGAAGTCTATCAAAAATGTGACTCCAGGTCCCTGAACTCCAGTATTTTCATTATTAGAGTGAAATGTCTGTGACAAATGAGATATGATGGTCTAGACACCTCATCAGCCTGCTGGCTTGCAGACTGAAACACAAGGGCAGTTCTATAAAACATCAAGGTCTTGGTGGGTTCTAAAGAGTAGTGATTCAGGACAAAAGCCTATGAAAAATGAGGAATATGTTACATTTGGAGACAATTATAAACTTTCATAGGGCTCTGAAATTTCACAGAGTCAAAATTATGCATTTCAGGAAGTGGTAAGATGTTATGGTTCAAGGTGAGTTTCCTTATTGTTGTGATTGTAAATACCTGTATTATTTTAAGAAAGGATTGGCAATAGTTTAATGATAGTAGAAAAGTTCATCTAACTCTATCTTTTTCCAAATTTTGATTTTAAATAGTGATTAATAAATACAGATTTTTTTATTTTGATAAATTTCATATGTATGGCCAACCACCATCAAGTAAAGTTTTTGCTAATATATGTGTGACTCATATACATATACTAGGGGTTATCCATGGGAACAATGCTGTTCTCTAGGGGCATTTTGGTAATATGTGGTGTAATTTTTGGTTATCACAATGTGGAAGGTGCTGTTATCATTTAGTGGGTAGAAATACTAGTAATTTGTGAAATAAAAAAAATTGTGCTGCCTACAGGCAATATTCCCATGATTCAATGCAATGCCCACTCATATAGCAGGAAAACCTGTTTGATTAATTGAGCCTGGACCCAAATTCCATCCTACATGTAAACCCAATATGCATTTTGTATTATTTAAATATAAAATGAATTTTCCATAATTACAACTCCTGTCTAAAATGAGAGAAAAGCGATACTTTATTTTGTTTGAAAGTTTACCAACAGCTGTTTACCATTTTTTACAATCATATTACTAATGCCAGTCTTCCATTTTATTCACCAATTCAACACACTGTTTCATTTCTTTTCTTTTCTTTTTTTTTTTGTAGCCATTGCATTCATGGTGATTTCACATCTACAAACATATAACTGCTTCATTATATAATACACAAAAGTGAAAATTTAAATACTTATTTTTAAATTACTTTTCTTTTAATTCTCTATGTGTCATGGAGTTCTATTGATTTTTTTTAATTTCAAAATATTAAGAGGGTACATATGTTTCTGATACATAGCTTGAATCAGGGCTATAAATGTGCCTATCACCCAAATAGTGTTCACTGTACTCATTAGGTGGGTTTTTAACCTTCACCTTTCCCCCCTGTCCCCTGCTTGATTTCCACTGACTTTTACATTCCTCGGTGTACTTGTATGCCCATCGGTTAGTTCTAATTTATTAGAGTACATGTAGTCTTTGTTTTTCCATTCTTGAGATACTCTGAGTAGGATAATGGTCTCAAGATCCTTCCAAATTGCTGCAAAAGGCATTAATGCATCATTTTTTATGGCTGAGTAGTAATCCATGGTATACATATACCACATTTTGTTAACCCACTCATGAATTGATGGGCACTTGGATTGTTTCCACATTTTTGCAATTATGAATTGTGCTGAAATAAACATTCAAGTGCAAGTGTCTTTTTGATAAAATGACTTCTTTTCCTTTGGGTAAATTTAGTGGGATTACTGGATCAAATGCTAGGCCTACTTTTAGTTCTTTGAGAAATCTTCTTACTGTCTTCTATAGGATTTGTGGTAATTTGCAGTCCCACAGACAGTGTATAATATAAATATTCCTTTCTCTCTACATCTATGCCAGCATCTAATGTTTATTGACTTTTTACTAAAAGCCATTCTCACAGAAGTAAGATGATATCTCACTGTTTTTTTAATTTGCATTTCCCTGGTGCTTAGTGATGTTGACCTTTTTTTCAGATGTTTGTTAGTCATTTATCTATCATCTTTTGAAAAACTTCTGTTCATGTCTTTCACCCACTTTTTAATGGGATTGTTAATTTTTTTCTAGCTGATTTGTTTGAGTTATTTGTAGATTCTAGTTATCAGCTCTTTATCAGATGTGTAGATTGCGAACATTTTCTCTCATTCTGTAGGTTGTCTAGTTGTTCTATTGATTATGTCCTGAGCTGTGCAGAAGCTTTTTAAATTATCAAGTCTTATGTATTTATTTTTGTTGTTTCTGTAATTGCCATTGGGGACTTAGTAATAAATTCTTTGCCTAGATCAATGTCTAGAAAAGATTTTCCTACATTTTCTTCTAGCATTCTTAGGGTTTTATGCCTTACATTTAAGTTTTTTATCCATCTTGAATTAATTTTTCTGAGTGGCAAGAGATAGGGGCCCTGTTATCATTCTTCTACATGTGGTTATCCAGTTTCCCAAAACCATTTATTGAATAGTACTGTTGGTGTCTTTATGAGGATTGCATTGAATCTATAAATCACTTTGGTTAGTATGGACTTTTTTAACAATGTTGATTCTACTGATCCATGAGCGTGACATGTTTTTCCTTTTTTTGTGTGTGTGCCATCTGTAATTTCTTTCCTCAGTGTTTCATAGCTCTCCTTGTAGAGATCTTTCACTTCCTTGGTTAAGTATATTCCTAAGTATTTTATTTTCCTGTAGCCATTGTGAATGGTAATGAGTCTTTGATTTGACTCTTTGCTTAACTGTTATTGGAATATAGAAATGCTACTGATTTGTGTACATTGATTTTTATATCCTGATATTTGCTGAATTTATTTATCAATTCCAGAAGTCTCTTAGTGGAGTCTTTGGAATTTTCTAGATATAAGATCATATCATAAGCAAAAAGTGGTAGTTTGACCTCCTCTTTCTTTATTTGGAAACCTGCTATTTCTTTCTCTTGCCTGATTGCTCTGGCTAGGACTCCCAGCACTATATTGCATGGAAGTGGTGACAGTGGGCTAGTTTATTTTTTAATCAGCTATGATACATGTCTATGAATTGCATCTCTGATAATAAAAGGAATATTTTTAAAATACTATGAAAAGAATCTGAGTCTTCTAGAATTGGGAATCACTGATTTACGTGTATGGACAATCTGGCTGGTTGAATCTACAGCCAAGCACAAATGCTGTGAGTATCTAACTTGTAGGCACATTTCTTTGGTGGAAATATGTAGATTCTAAAGAATACTCCTGGAAAATCAAACCTGTAAATAGATAGCAACATTTTGAAATGAAGGTCTGAAAATAAATTCTGAAGTTGGGATAATGGGTTTTCTTTAGGAATTTCAACTACAAATATATTAAATGCCTTATTATGCAAGACATCTTGATAAATGCTGGTGTGACAAAGACAAATATGAAATAATTAACTCTTCTAGAGAGTTTATATTCTAGAGGGAAAGACAAATATCTAAGGAATGCTAATGTATAATAGATTTATTTCGTAAAGTTATATGAAAGAATGAAAGAGGCAATTGAGAGGAAACCTGGTATAACATGTAGTTTGAAAGCTACACTGGGACTTAGGTTGTGGGAAGTCTGAAATATTGTGCTAAAATGACATCATAAGAACACATATAAAAATAAAATACTGTTTAAAACAAGCAAGTAACAGCAAGAAAACTTGTCTCAGATGTTTCTGTCTTTGAAGGAAATTGATTGTGTCATAAAAGAAAATACTTATGGTCTCTAACTGGTTTCTTGAAAGCATAAAGTGATGAACTCAGTGAGAAAAAGAAACAATCAAAATTCCTCTGCACAATTAAACAATAATTTGACGTTCCAAGAGAATCCCTAGAGAGAAAGAATGAGAGTAAGAGGACAAATGGGGGAAAGTAGGTAGATGTGATATTGGTTTCGACAATGGTGAGAGAGAGAAGGTTACGATATGATAAACAGGAAACTTGAGAGCTCACGGAACTGTGAAGAAAAGTGCTCATGAAAATGTAACACTTTAGTCCACAGAGTCCAGGAAAGCACTGGTCTTCTCACATTTTAAATCAAGGAAACGAAGGCAGTTTTACTTAAATTTTAAAGGAGTGAATAATTGCAAAGGGTAGAATATTCAGCAAGTCAAAATAGTAACCAAGTTACAGGCTCCAAAGCAGTACTTTCTAAGTCTCTCTGGAGAGTCCATTTCCCCCTCAATCAGTCACAGATCAATGCTTTTTAAAAGTAAAATAAAATAAAAATTATGTGCCTCAACGTCACAGCAATGCAACTGCTTCAATTCTGTACTTATCTCCTGGTGAGGTAGTAGCCTCCAGTTTGTAGACTGGTATTGGTTTATGTGCCTCACTTTTTGTATCACTGCTCTGGAATTGGACAGCATGTGTTCATATCTTAGCTGCACATGTTGTGAGCTTGGGAAAGACACTTAACCTCTATCACTCAGTTTTTTCATCTGCAGTAACAATTGTGTCTACCTCATATTTTTTGTTGTTGTTGGAAATGTGAGAGACCATCACAATATTGGTTTTCCATTTCTTCTTTAGTAATAGAATCCCTGATTTTCAGTTGAATACCTGGAATAAAGTCTACTTTTCTCCAATTTCTCTGTAGCTAATTGTTACTATATCACTTAGTTCTGGCCAATACTCTTTTAAGAGGAAATGTTTTGTGCAATTTGGATTGTGCTCTTCAGTGTTTCTTTCTATCCTGATGAACTGGAGATGTGATGTTTGGTGCTTCTTAGGCCATGAGATAGAACTCATATACTGAAGTTGATGGAATAGTACAATAGAAGGAGAATGAGTCCTGTATACCATGAGCCATTATACAAGCCCAGGAGTTCCCATGTTCAGGTTCTTTTTAAGGTAGAGAGAAATAAAAGTATATCTTATTAAATTGTTTTAGATTTTGTCTCACATACATTATAATCAAATCCCAACCTATCCATGAATAAATAAGAAATGATGTGTAAAGCACTGTGTGATACATAGAAGGCACTCAATAAACATTAATAGTAATCGTTAAATAAGTACATTAAAATAATTTGCTCAACAAATATTTAATAATCTTCTGTGTACCACCATGTTTTGTACTGATGATACAAAGATGATTAAGATAAATCATCTGTTCTTGTCTCAAAGTTACACTGTGATGCTAATCATTGACAGTACGTTACAGTTTTTCAAATGATCTTCAAAGTAGAGAGTTAAGAGGAAAACTAGGTAAGTTTAAATGTCTGGCAAGTAGTCTTATTACTGAAAGTTGTCATCCATCGTGATATTTTACAAAGTAGTACAGAAAAAATAATATAATTATATTATAAATAATATAATATAATAATATAATATAATAATATAATATAATATAATATAATAATTTGTTGATTCTCCATATTTTGACTTACAAATTAGATGGCAGAATTTCAGAGTTTAATTTTATGGAAATTGTATTAAGGTGTTTTCTTAATATAAAAGTTAGCAAGATGCCATTTTGTTTGATTTCAGAGGGATATTGAAGATTAGAGTGAACCTAAGCTAATGTTATGAAAGTCAAATGTCTTTCAGAAGATTCAGAGTTTGATCAACACTGCAGATATATTCTGTTAGATTTCTTGATGTCAACTCTCAAACATCTGAGCAAAATTTAAGATCTTCAAAGAGTACTATTATTCTGATAGAAGTTTCAATGTAAGTAGCAGGCTGATGTTTTCCAAGTATAGTTTGGAAAAATACAAATTAGATTTTAAAAAGTTTAAAAGTAATTGAATTTATGACAGAAATATAAATTACATCTAGATTTCTATATTTTTGATATTATGTATGTTCTGTTATTTTGTTTATAATTAGTTTAAAATAAGCACCTTCATTTTTATTCAAAGTTACCTTTGATAGGAAAGGAAGTCTCTGTACTTGAAGCCATACCAATTATTGAATGTTTATTGTTTTGTAAGATTTCCCTCCACTTGACTGTACACCTGATAAAGGCAAGGATTTTTGAATTTGTTCTTCACTGTTTTATTTGCAATTACTATAACAATTCCTGGAAAATGATAAATACTAAATGAATAATTTTTACATAAATGAGAAAATTAAAAACTCGATTCCTATTTTGATTAGCCGTAGCTTGTTCATACATTCAATGATAATCATAGTATTATAATTCATTTAACAGCTTCTTAAGTTGTAAGCAGTGGCTCACTAAGATATAATTTCCAAAGTGCTATATATATTTTTTTTCTTCCACCTTATAAATTAAAATCAAACATGAGAGGAATAATTCTACCAGGCTCTTTTAGCACTTCTGCCATTTCCTGGCAATGCCCACACTTGAAACATCTAGGTTTCTATACTTTTGTGTCATCCTTGCTGAGAGAATGGCCTATGTAGGTTCTAAGCTAGTGTTTATTACTCTTTATTTTCTTAATGCACACATTATACATGTTGTTCTTCTTGGAGTTGCATTCCCAAGAGCACATCTGGGTTTACAATATTTTATTCATTTAATACAGAAAGCACATAGATTGTAAGGAAATAGGAGTAACATTATTATGGAAATAATGTTAACTCTCCACTCAATCCTCACATGAATCATTTGTAAACTTCCATATTTGTATCAATATTAATGAGAAATCACTTGCAATTTAAATTACCATGATGAAAAATACTAGCATTCAAATTCAATAGTTAAAATATTTTTTATTACTCTAAAATATTAAGGATAAAGAATTAACACTATAGGGCCAGTTATCATTATTTATAATTGATAACATTTGATCTATAAATGTTAATTTTCTCTGAAAGTTAAAAGATCAAAATACTATTAAGTGGTAATCCCACTATTAAATAACTATTTCAAAGTTAATATAATAGTTTTACTTTGTACTATTTATAAATAACATGCTGTTTGGGGGTGATTGCATAGATAAAAATCATTCCAAATTTTAAATTTTTAAATGAAGAATGTATTCAGGCTTCTTAGAGACATGCTAATAGTAATTCATTCTTTATTGCTTATTAAAGTAAGCCTGCTAAGCAGACCTACTCTATTAGTCTGGCATGTTTTAATTGAGTCTTCTGCTCACAGTCTCTCTGGTAAGGCTGAAATCAAGATGTCATCTGGCAGCATCCTGATCTGGAGGCTTGACTAGGTAGGTGAATATCACTTCCATGCTCCTTCAGGATGTTGGCAGAATCCATTTCTTTCTGATGGTAGTAGGACTGAGGTCCCAGTATCTTACTGGTTGTCAGGCAAGAGATTCTGTCAGCTTCTAGCAGCCACTCTCAGGCCTTGCCCTGTGGCCCTCTCCATTTCAGCAATGGAGAAACTTCCTTTCATCAAATCTTTCTCACACTTCAAATGTCTGAATTCCTTTGCTATCAGACAGAGAAAACTCTACTGTTAAAGAGTTCATGTGACTAGGTTAGGTCACCCCAGATAAAGTCCCTATCTGAAATATGACTGATTAGTAATTCATCTGCAAACTCATATACAGTCACATACTGTCACACACAGTAACACAGTAAAGGGATTAACACCAGGGAACATACTAAATTTACAATTTAGTCTACAATACTAATCTGATTAATGTGACAAATCAATTTATGAAGTATGTAAAAGTAACAGGGTTTCTGGGTAAATTGTGTTTTTAAAGAAAGCCCTTCTTTTTAATATGGTAAAAATAATATTGGTTATTCTCATTGCTAATTGGTGTATGCATTTTGTTTTTATGATTGGCTATTTTTCATGTTCATCTTTGAAGATACTTCTTTCATTTAGCTATGTCCTACATTATTATTTCTTTTAAGAAGTATTAAGGTATTTATCCTTTAATGAACAATTTTATTAAAACTAGGCTTTATTTTTGCAATAAATTATTCAACTGAGTTGCCATATTGGCATCATTATTTGTAAAAATTTGTACTTATATCACTTTAGCAATTTTACCAGCTGATGCCATAGCAACATTCCAGTTTGATATTTATTATCCTTTATATTAACAATTATGGTTTTGTAATTATAACCAAATCTAGTAGGTAAGCATTCTCCTATATCAATATATAACTTATAGAATATTAAATCTTGAGATATATTTAAGTCTATATTAGGAAGAATGAGTATTTTTTATTACCAATAAGTTGTTCAAATAATACTTCACTGTATTTGCTAATATTGCCATAGTTTACATTATCTTCTTGTTATTTATTTAATATGTTAATATGTTAAATGAAATATGCAAATGTGTTATAATAAGGCCGTTATATAATCATTACTATTTATGTGTTATATATTCCTTTAGGTAATGTATATAAATATATTATTAGCTTCACATGAATAACCATATATGACTTTACTTGAATATATAAATATAAATTTTAAATGTTTTAGTTTAAGCTAATGTGTGGGAATGCTCAGAGATAGAGGAATGTGAAATTTCAAACTCAGAGTTGAATTAATGACAACATTTTGCATGTGTCTTTGACTATACTTTTTTTGACAAGTTTGGATAGGTTTTTCACATCTTTCTTTTTTTATGTATATGTAAATTAGCGTAATAAGAGTTAAAATATTCTAACTGACCAGAATATCATGATATTATATTACTTATAAGCACAAATAACAAGAGAATGGCAAATATTTTAGTAGTTATCAAGATCTTCTGTTTCTGGGTGAGCTGCAACCAAATAAAAAATAGGTAAATTTATTAATATACATAGTTTATATGTTTAATATATATATAGTTAGATACATTGGAAAATTCTTTTGGAATAAGTTACCAGAGATTATCTCTTGGATAGTCTTCTAAAACAGTAATAAATAAAAAATTTAGCTATAATAAAATAGTTGACTTTCCTCAGCTGGTGTTAATCTAGGTAATAGATATTGAAAAAGGAAATGCATTTATAAGGAAACTGGTACAGATCAAAAAATTTAATGGTTTTATACCAGAGATGTTTTCTGTTATTAGACATCTTAGCAGAATCAAATGAATCCTTTATAAAATCTTTGACCAGTTATTCCCTATTAATGTGGCAAACACATGTAAATGACACAGTCATTAATATGGGTGAGTAGGTCATAACTCTGTGTTTTTACATTAGTGGATTGATTCACATTAGTGGATTTACTAAATGAATGCAACACATTTTCTTTCACTAGTCAAAAATCCAATAATAGTTTCTAAGATTGTTTCATGAAAATTAGATCATTCAATTACTTTTTTCTGCCTTGCCCTTTGACCTTCTACAAAGACTTTATTCTCTTAGCCAATTTCCTCACTGAAAAGGACAAGGCAGAGGAAGTTTTGAGCTTTGACATTCTCATGATATCATTAGAAGGAATACTGTGCATTAATGCAAAGCTACCAGGCCCTGTAGTGGTCATATATCCTGCTTTCAAAGGCTTTGAGATGATGTAATTATGAATTGAAGTATTGAATGGTAAATCTGAATTGCATATTGTACAGGAAAACTGAACATTTTGGTGACATAAGGCCCTCACTTGTAGGGCCTTTCCCTACTTGTTCTCATTATTCTATGAAGAATGGTCATTTCATGGTCATTTATTTCTACAAACTATTATAAATGTGCATTATTTGCTGTTTCACATAGCGTTGGAACCATCCTATGTTATCTGACATTACAGCATCATGTAGGGAGCTGCCTCAGTGGTTTGCTCTCATGAAGAAACCCCATTACACATTGGGTCAGTTCATCCAGATTGCCTCAGAGAAAACAATTTGTGTTGTTGAAATTTATTCACTCAAAAGTTTAAAGTAGCCTGGGAGTCTTGGAGACTTTTTATATAGGAAACTGACAATTTTGGATCTCATTGTGTCATATTATTATTTTGAATTCTGACCTGGTATAGCAATATCTGCATAGCAATCTAAATATCTCCAGAACAGAAGTGAAAATAAAGAGACGGGGTAAATCATAGGTTTTCTATTTTTGTGGTAAATAGCCTTATGACTTAGTTCTTAAGTTCAAAACTCCTTAAGCGATACTGTCCCATTTTGGCATGGGTTCCCAGCACAGTGTTGAGAACACATTGGGCACTTAATATGCAGTTGTTGAATATATAACAATATGAATTGGGGAGGGGAAAGAGAAGGAGAGGTAGCACAACCATCTATCTTCCTTCTTCTTTGTGGACATTTGAAAATGCCTTGAGAAGACCCTACATACTTTTCAGTGCTGAGACTATTTTAAGGCAACATTGCCAATGTTTAGGCAAAGCTGGGGGGAAAGCAGAAATCCTTGACAATAGTGCCAAAGAAATGTTAAGCAATATTAACAGAAAATAAATTATCTTACATTCTATAGGTAGGTTTATAGAGCAGAAAAGTATGATAGGTTTCTGTCAGAAAAACAGCATCTAATGAGATATAAAGCTTGTTTAATCCACTAATCTATTTATTTGAAAGAACCATATGGATCTGATGATTTGTTTGACTTTGTTCAATTAATGATTTTAAAGTAAACACAGTATGTCTATATGTAAAATAAAAGAAGCACAGATTTTTGATTAATATAATAAATGTTTTTTGTATCAAATATGTTCATTTAAAGTCATGGATGTGACTGCATTATAATTAATATATAATTGCCATTAAAACAAAATATATTTGATTGTTTGATTAATTGAACTGCAAGAAAATAGTGTTTTATTAAATAGCCTCTCATTAAAACAAGTTGACTTCTAAGATCACACAATTCTTGCATTTACATACTTCAAGCATAGAGCTTCTAGTATGCTCCAAACATTACTCTACACTTATTTTCATAAAAGCAGAAAATCCCAATGTATTTATGTAACGAATGGCATAAACAGACAACTTACAAAACATGAAATATCACTAATGATCATTTTAACATCATTAAATTAAAACATAAATTAATATGAGGATCCCATTTTCGCCTCCTAAATTAGTAGTAGTAGATTTCTTAAATGTATATATTTATTTTAAAATATATATTATCTCTATAAAATCTATGAGCAAATTTGTTACATTATGCATGGCAGTATAAATTGAAAAATTCTCAGTAATAGATATAATCGCCCTTTAATATGCCCATAACTATGACCTAGTAATGAAAACTTGGAGAATATTTTGCAAGAAAATATTTCTAAAACCAGAAAAAAACATATAGTGTATATACCTTTCTAATATAGAAGCTCTATGGAAGAATGTGAATGTAGGAATTGTGTAATCTTACATGTTAACTTGTTTTAATTAGAAGTTGTTTAATAAAATACTATTTTATAATGGAAAATAACCTAGGGAAAAATAGAGAAATGACCTAGATACCCAACAATATTAGAGAACTTGAAAAAATAATGGACTATGTACCTGTTTACTTAATGTTCTGTCAGTGAAAGGGTGACTGTGAGATACAGAAAACTGCTTTTGCTTTTTTGTGACTGTCTATTTAAAAGAATGAAAAATTTAAATATAGTTTGTTTACAGCTATATAAAAACAATCTGTTTTATAAAAAATACTTTTTAAAAAATATTCCAAAATAATCTTAACTGATAGTATTACGATAGTGGGAACAGGAATAATTTTTTATTCACTTCATTATTTATTATCTTATGTACATCAATAATTTTTTTAAAAAGAAAGAAATCTGGAAAACATAAATGATCTCATACAACCTTATATCTTTTTAATTTCTTTCACTTAGGATAAGTTTTGTGACTCTTAGTTTCTTGATGAAAACATTATCAAAAGACAGATTCTTAACAAGACTTCTTATCAAGTAGAACATACTTTTGACAGATAATACAACCATAGGTTCGTAGAAAGCATTTTTGTCCATTAATTTCCCAAGGTCCCTTGTAAAGTTATTTCCTTGTCAATAAATGTTACAGCGGTTCAATTAATGATAGCTCTCTTTTATTTTTATCTTCATTTCAAGGCTCATTATGATGTTAAGACCAAAACATTATAAAAGTAAGGTTGGTTAACAGCAGAACAGCTGTTTCAAAGTTTCAAAAATACAGAAAGTTGACAAATGCTACTAAAAAGCAGACAAGTGTGGTTGGAGCTATGAACTTGCATGAGCCAGAGGAGTGAAGCAGATCAGGCCTTCCAACTAAGAATAAAATAAAAGGATGTTAATCTAGAGAAATGGTACAAATGAAAAGAGGTACTGGAAGAAAAGAAGAAGAGGCAAGTGTGGTGGCTCACACCAGTAATCCTAGCATCTGGGAGGCCGAGTTGGGAAGATCACTTGAATTCAGGAGTTTCAGATCAGGAAGTGCGAGACCAGCCTCTACTAAAAATAGAAAAAATTAGCCAGGCAACTAAAATTAGAAACAAAAAATTAGCCAGGTGTGGTGGCGAGTGCCTGTAGTCCCAGCTACTCCCGAGGCTGAAGCAAGAGAATTGCTTGAGCCCAGGAGTTTGAGGCTGCCATGAGCTAGTCTGACACCACAACAGAGAAGATTATTTCTCAAAAAAAAAAAAAAAACAAAGAAAGAAATAAAGAAAAAAGAAGAAGAAAGAAAAGACAATGAAGGACATATATTTATTTAAAAAGTGAAAGTTCTTAAGAAAAGTTTAAAGAGAACCTTCAGTCTCTTGATCAGAGAATGAACCAGTTCTTGAAGTAATATAGCTTCCTCAAGGGCTGTTTTAAGTACAAGGATACTATCAATAGGTAGATGTTTCATCTCTTTCTCCTAAAGGAAGAATATTATTTCATTATTTAATGTTTTCCCACCTTAGAACACTTATTTTCTCACTACAACATAATGCATGTGTTATGATGAACTAAGTAATGCATAAATAGATAAATTAAAATTGATTCTTTAACTTCCAAGTTCACATTATTGAGTTTGATATGTACTCTCCCTGAAAATTATGTAATATGTTTATATTTTTGTTTTTTCTTTTTAAGCCAAATTATATCCTACTCTATATTAATTTTCACATTTTTTCAGAATAAAATATGTTCTGTACATCTTTCAAGGTTTTTTGATAGGATAAGATAAAATTACAAAAAAATTCCAAAAAACGATTTGAATTTTCTCTGGAAGTTTATAATTTATCCTAGGCTGAAATTTGTTAGGTGGTTTACAATTTTCAAATAACATTAGTATATAAATCAAAATAAACTACTAATGTCATTAACTACACAAAATTTTTTATTTTCTGAATTTCTTCTCTAAATTTGTAATTTGTAAATAAATACAAGCATAGTAAAACTTAAGGGAAATGATATTTCATTCCACATTAATTAAAAATAACTGATCAAAATTTAGCATATATTAACTAGAAAGTATCACAAGATAGCAAAATGAAAGTACCAAAAAGGAAGCACTTCTCAAGTATTCTAAATCAATCATACAGGAAGTAAACAGAATTATAGCATCATAGAATACCCATAAAAAGATAGTGCCCAATTCCAAAATATAATATGCTCATTATAAGAATACCTTTTTTCGTAAAGATTTTATCCCTGCATCTTGTTTACTTAAAATAAAATAAACTTGGATATTTTCAAGGGAGACATTTTTGTGGAAGTGTAAAAGTTAAGCCTTAAATATTAAGAGTTGAAGACTGGAAAACTGGATGACATTTATGTCCTAAACTGTACTGTGAGAATCTTTAATGCCACAAGTCATCTTCCTTCCTAAAAGGAAATAAACATATGATTGATCAGAAAAGGGCAGACCCAAGGATTCGAGGGCCTAATGCAAGCTGAGATGCATCCTTGTATCTCTACCTCAGGTCAAAACCTAAGAAAACTATTAAACCTTAGAACACTCCCAGAGTGAAAGGGTGCAGCCCAAGGGATCAATAGATTCACAGAGATGCTCAGCAACCAGTATGATTCCTGGACTGTACATTAGCAATGGCTAAATCAGATGAGCCTCAGGGCCACTTTCAGTTGAGAGCACCCCAGCATGGTGTCATTCCTGACAGACATCACAGGCAACTACAG
Organism: Cheirogaleus major; assembly: GCA_963574435.1. NCBI lineage: Eukaryota > Metazoa > Chordata > Mammalia > Primates > Cheirogaleidae > Cheirogaleus > Cheirogaleus major. The sequence goes on from CAUYPO010011510.1 coordinate 19,855, forward strand.
TGGATGAGTGGAAACTGGTAGTGAAGAAAGCATCTCTGCATTTGGGAACAAAGCTGCAGAAAGCATGAACTTTGATGACAGGCCATCATACAATATATGCAAACACTTCAGAAGAGGATGCAGCAAGAAAAGAGGCACATACTAAAACATGAACCAGCACCAATCATTTCAGCAGAGTGTAGGAAAAAAAAAAGAGTGGAACCCATACATACCTAATACTCTTCCTCTGAAACCAAGAAAATAAGTACATGCTCAGGAATTTATCTTACTCCTGAGAATGAGAGAAAGCAGGGGTGGAGTGGCAATCCTGAATATAACTGAACATTTAACCAAAAGGAATTGTATTATGGACCAGTAGTAACTAATGACCCATGATTTGAGAAGGGGAAAGAGGATAAGGGGGACGTTAGCTAAGCTTAGCCCAGTTAGAAAGATACAAGGAAATTTCCACCTTAGTATACCAAAGACTTATTACTATGTATAATACTTAATATATTCACATGAAATGTGATAACTGCAGATGGGGAAGACCTTTATAACCAAACCTCAAAATATCTTTCAGTTTTTAAAAATTAAAAGGAAAAGAAAGCTTAGTGGACACCCAAATCGTTGTAATTATTTTGGGAACTTAGCTTTTATTCAGTCAAGTCAATACATGATTATTGAATAAATGGAAATTTAAATTGTTATGTTAAAATATTACTAATTTGAAGTGCTCTTTCTAAGAAAATTTGCAACACATCATTTTATGTGGCTTGCACCAGCCACATTTTGAAATGTTTATGATGAACAGCTAAAATTTGTGCATGTGTCAAACTGTGTTTGGTAATTGCATATGTTGTTGTAAGAGAATTGCATGATGTATCAGCATTTGAGCAAGAATAATGAAGAACAAAGAAAACATAAAAGGTAGCTTTCTTTTAACCATTCACTTAAACATCTATCTTGTGCCTACAGCTCAGAAACTTGACAGAAATGTGTCTCTTTTCATGAAACTTAAAATCACCATTTCCATCTTTAATATCCAATCAATCTGTACTTTGAAGCATTCAGTAGCTACTTCTCTATTTTATAAAGAAACATTAGCCTTTCAAAATTGCTGTTTCTTGTAGAATTACAGTCTATTATAGTAAAATTGTTCACATAATGAAGAATGGCCAGGATGTGGCCACTTTCCATGGTGCTGCTAATGTAAGAAACATGGGAGATTGTCCAAAGCTTTCTACAGACTGCGTGTTTGATTTAGAACAAGTCTCCTAACAATCATTATGGCCTCATGTCCCTGACTTCAAGATCAAGGTAGACTACATCTTTTCTTATCACTTCTTGTTTGTAAAGTTGGTTGAATGAGCATATTCAAAATAGCTATTAAAATCATAATTATGAATATTCAAAATAAATTGCTTTCTATATTAAATATCCATAGAAAATCTTTTTTCCCCTACTGTAAATCAGTTGTATTCTTAATTCCAAACTAAGCTCACTCCATTTTAGTGATATATCAAAAATCTTTAAAAGTGTACTGGAAGGTTTATCAGTTAAAATTAATTTGAAACTCTAATGGTGCATAGTGCTTTAAGACATTATTTTTGAAGTAGGGTTACAAAGTATGAAAAGATGGCCCCAAATAATATTCAAAAAGGCAGTTCATTCTGCTGCCAAGATAAGATAAATTCATGTAGTTGTATAGTATGTATGTGTTAAGATCAGCCTGGTCTAAGATAAAATATTTCCATGCTACCAATCTCCTCTTTTATCACCTCCTCCCCATCACTCAACCTTCACTCCCTACCCTCCATCATAGTTAGAAGCACTATTTTTACAACTCTGCATATTCTGAATACTCCTGGGTTGGCATATTGCTGTTCTACTATGTTCACCTTACTCCTATTCTAGGACTGAGTGACATTTAGAACCTGGTTCAAAAAAAAAAAAATGCCATTGTACTCCACAATCAGAATCTATGTTCCTTATATGTAAAGTGTGGCAGGATTTATAGCCTCTAGTACATGGACTTAATTACATGTAAAATTGTATGATTACTGTACCATTTCTGTGTAGATACTGCTTTGGTTATAATAGTGCATTTTAGCAATCAAGAGAAAAATGGGGGAGCTACCCACTACCATTATTAACTGTACGTGTGACCTCGGACAAGTTATTTAACCTCATGTGCCTCATTTTTTTTTATCTGTAAATGGAAAATAAAAGAATGCTGTGTAGAAAACATAAACTAAAAAACACAGAAAGTGCTTATAATATTTAATATAAGTGTCATAGCAATGTTAGCTCTCGTTATTAAGTTCCTGATTCTAGAATTAAATTTTAAAATAAGTTATAGAATTTGAAAAACAAAGCTTTAAATTGCAATCTGTTTTGCTAAAATTTCACAAATCTATCTCAGCTAGATATGATTGACAATAGCCAGTTGACAACTGCAACTGTAACCAATGCTTTTTAAGAATAATAAGTTAGAAGTCTAAGTAAGTTGGGTAAATTGGATAGAAGAGTCTAAGATTCTTATTACTTATTTCAATTATAATAATGGCAATAAGGAAAATAGCACATAATTCTAAATTTACGAAGGAGCAAGTGGGATGAAACTGTAAATATAAACTACTGCATCTAGGTTTCTACTTTAAGCCTTGTTCAGTTAAAAGCAGAACATCTGAAAATTTTTGCTTTACTGAGAGCGATGCTTTTCAGAAAGTTGAATAATCGCTGCTATTTTTGATCTTATTTTGTCAAGGAAACATCAGTTGGTAAAGTGAAAGTGACAGGAATCTTGGGAGAAGATGATCATATCATCTTAGGTGCCATAAAGCCAAGGAAATAAATGCTTTGGAGAGTTCAATATCTTCCCCAGATTTTAAGCAAATTTTCTGAACACAGTAAGTTCATGACAAAGATAGGTGTGCTCAAATGCTGAAAGCTCTAAAAAATGAAATTTTTATTATAGCTTCACCGATTCCTAATGAGATAGAAAGTGAACAGACATCTAATAAACTAATGCAGCTTTATAGAGATAGAGCTTTCTGTTGGGGTTAGCTTTTATAGGAAACATATAAAAAATGTGAGAAAGCATAAAATGAAGAATAAATTGTAAGAAAGAAAACTGAGAAAAGCTCTCAAACATGGAAAGAGGGATAGGTGAACATATTGAGTACAACATAAATTTTGCTTTATATTAGGCATGTTCTAGAAAAACAAGGCAGAGTTAGGGTTACTACTTGGGACACTGATAAAAGAGAAAACAGATTTACTCAACTTGTATTTTACTTACATTTTGCTTGTTGACCGAAAGCTAAGAAATGGAGTAAATATGGATACAATTTGAAATTGAAATTTAAAATAAGAGAGGGGGAAGTGGAATGTAAATTAACCTTTAGTTTCCTCTCTCAAAGATATTCTCTTTCACAGAATATAAAGAAGCCTACATGCAGGCATGAAAATTAAAGCAGTATTTTATAATGTTCCAGATTGTTCTATAATATTATATAAGCATAGAATATATGTTCTATAATGTTACAGAAGCATAAAATTTCAGAACTGGAAGGAACTTAAAGGTTACTATAACATCTAATGCTTGAGTGTCTGTCCTCTTCTTTCAAACAAATTAATAGAAACAAACATGTTTATTTTAAAAAGGGGAAAGGATTAGATCTGTAATTCTATAGATCTTGATCATATTAATTCTTGACAAAAAGAAAATAATTCAAATGGTTTAGTAAAACAACCCACAGTGGCACATTAATGATACGAACAGAAAGTGGAAATTCCTGGGAGTCAAAGAAAAAAATAATTTCTAATGTCATTGTACTTTTACAATATGGCTAAGTGTGGATAGTAGTTATGAAAAGGTACGATAGCCCTAATATGTCTCAATTAAATTGAATTATTTAAATCTCTGTTATTATATTTTTGTGGACAAGACAAAGACACGTGTGTTGAATATTGGTAAAGCTTGTAAACTTTAGCTAGTTGAAAAACTAACAGACATCGTTTTGAAGTATAAAGATATCATCTGAAGGAATATCTAATGACTTTTTAAGGCTCACTTCTTATTTACTGTATTGCATGTTTTTAAGGAGCTATGGAAAGCATGCTTGTCCTAAAACACACATAAGTAAATACTGGAATTTATTGAATGATAATACTTTACTGTAAATAAATGGAGGAAAAAAGATCATTCAAACACACTTGGCTCAGAATGACCCTGTTTAAATTTTTAAAAAATGCTGAGATAACTAGGTAATTTTAGGGAAAAATCGAATTGTATCTTAACCTCACATATATCAAGATGAATTTACAGAACTCTTTACTGAACCCCATGCCCAAAAAAGCATTTCTCTGTCAGACATTCCCATCTCACTGTCTCACAGACAAACTCTGCAATTCAAAGCTGAATTCATTAGCATGCCTCCATGTTCTCTTTCTTCTCCTGGAGTTATATGCTGGGGGATGGTAACATCATATACTCACATTTTCTAATCAGAATTCTGTGAGTCATCTTTTACTTCCTATAATGTATTCCCTGAATCATATTAGTCATCAAGCAATTGTGCCAGGACAAGGTTTTGATCAAAATTCTATTTCTTGACAACAAGTAAAATACAGGATGTATTAATTTTCTTAAATTTCTTATTGAGAATCTAGCAGAAATAATAACTGGGTTTCTAGCATAGTAATCCATTTATTATTTAATTAAATAAGCATTTTTAGCACCTACCATAAATAAAATGATAAGAATTTAATTCTCTGTAATACAAGGTACATGTGGTACCTAACATTTAAAATGGAACAAACATGAGTGTTATTATAATTCAGATAGGTGGCTTTGGTATATAGAGGACTAAATTGATATTATACAGCTATGAATCTGGATCCTACCTTTAATTCCAGCCATATTCTCATAGACAAGTTACTTCTGATCAATAAAAAGGGATAACGATGCAATGAGTTTCTGGTACATAGTAACATTCAATACATATAAGTTAATTGTCCATTTTTTGTCTATAAAAATTAAGATCATTTCTAACTAGAGGATCAAAGAATGTTTCATAGAAGACAAAGTATTTGATTTTTTCCTCTAAATATGGATAATATTAGAATTGGAGAGAAAGTGGTGAGAATGTTATTGCAGATACAAGGAAAGGTTTAAGATATATAAGTGGTAAAGGACAGGGTTTGTTTAGGCAATAGTTGATATCGTTAAGATGGAACATGGGATACATCTATCTCAATAGAATGTACGATCCAGAAAAGAAGGAATCATGTCTGGCTTTGTTTTTAAAAACAGACCTAACTGTGTCTGGCACATAGTAGCTATTTGAGAAATTATTTGTTGAATGAAAGAATGGATACAATATTGTGAGTAGAAATTATTTTGGGAAGTCTTTACTTACAAAATCACCAAAAATATAGGCTGTTAGACTAATAACCCCTCTTTGATTAGATTATTGGCTGCTAAAGTGATTAGAAACGGGTAGGAAAACTTAGATGTTGAGAAGTAAAAAATTTATCTTATTCAATGATGCATAACACACCAAAAACTCATTTTTGTATCAAAAATACTCAAATATCAGCAATTTCAAATGGTTCCACCTATTTAATCAGCTTTTCTAATATCTCAAGCAAACCAGATATACCATCCTTTTTTTCCCTTGTCTGAAATGGGATCTGTCTTTAGTTTAATATTGCCAGCAACAGATTAATGTTTATAATATGTTCAGTAGGATTTTTTGATACCTGTGAACTGTTGAGTAATATTTTAGTAAAATATTGAAAGCCTTTTTTTCCTACCATATCTGTTCAGTAAAGCAATCTGATTTCCTAGAATGATAAAGACTAAAAGTTTCAATTTAGTCTTTTTTTTAATACAGGCATAAGTCACGTAATAACAGGGATATGTTCTGAGAAATGCATTGCTAGATAATTTCATTATATGAACATCATAGAGTGTACTTAAACAAACCAAGCCTACCACACACCTATGCTGTGTGGTATTAGGCTACAAAATTGTATGGCTTGTGCCCATCCTAATAGTGTAGGCAGTTGTAATACAATGGTTAAGACTTTATGTATCTAAACATAGAAAAAGTATGGTAAAAATATGATATAAAAGATAAAATGTGGTACACCTGTGTAGCGCACTTCCCATGACTAGAACTTGCAGTTGCTCTGGCTGAGTCAGTGAGTGAGTGATGAATGAATGTGAAGGCCCCTAGGACATTATTGTTCAGTGCTATAGACTTTATAAATATTGTCTACTTAGGCTACACTAAGTTTGTAAAAAGTATTTTTCTTTCTTCAGTAATAAATTAAACTTTATTTATTGTAACTTTTTTACTTTATAAGCTTTTTAATATTTTTTGACTTTTTGACTCTTGTAGTAAAACTTAGCTTAAAACACAAACATATTATATAGCTATACAAAAATATTTTCATTATTCTAATAGCTTTTTTCTATTTATGTTTTTTTTTTAATTTTTAAGCTTTTTTGTTATAAACTAAGACACAAATATACACATTAGCCTAAGCCTGTACGGGGTCAGGATTATCAATATCCCTGTCTTTCACCTCCACTTTTTGACCCACTAGAAGGCCTTCGGAGGCAGTAACACTTATGGAGCTGTCATCTCCTAAGATAACAGTGCTTTCTTCTGGAATATTTCCTGCATGATCTGCCAGAGGCTGTGTTACAGTCAACTTGTTTTTTAATAAGTAGAAGGAGTATACTCTAAAATATCAATTAAAATTACAGTAAATATATAAATCAGTAATGTAATAGTTTATTATCATTATCAAGTATTTGTACTGTTCATGGCTGTAAGTGTTAGACTTTTATACGACTGGCACCGTAGTCGATTTGTTTACACCAGCATCACCACAACCACATGATAAATGTGTTGCACTAATGTTATAATAGCTATGACCTCACTCAGACTATAGGAACTTTTCAGCTTCATTATAATTTCATGGGACCACTGTCACCTACGTGGTTTGTTGTTGACTGAAACATCCGTATGTGGTGCATGACTATATATGAAAATAGCTGTTTTCTTAATTGGTGTAAAAGAAAGGAAAATTTTTAAAAAATTTCTTATGTTATGCTAAAATATGCATCTTATTGTACAGAGTATAGTGATAAACATAACAAAAAGTATTTCTTTATTTTGTAGCTAAAGTGAAAAAATACATATAATGGATGCAGTTAAAGAAAATTAATTTTTATAATCACTAATCAATTTGTGAAAACAAGTACATTGAGTCAGGCAGGCTGTCTTTTGATAAATTTGCTAAAGCAGTTAATCTATATTGGTTAAGCTAAAAAGGACTCGAGTTTAAAATCAATTCTTTCTACCATAAAATTGGTTTGGCTCCAGCAAAATAATTTGGTGCTCCTATCTGGAATCACTGCATATCGATTTTTTAGAGCCAAACTATAAAACTGCAAGTTTGTTTGCAAGTTTTTTTGATTCGCTGAAGTTGATCATATCTCAGATTTGAGAGTTCTTCTGATCCATTAAAAGAAAAGTGAAATAAATTATTGCCTTTGGTAATAAAAATTCCTTTTGTTTCTATAAGAAAATACAGACTCCAAATATTAAATAATAATATTCTCAGTTATCTAGTTATATGATAACATATAATACCTTAGTTATCAAATTTTTAGCTGAGTTTCTTTTTAACTAAAGTTTAATCTCTATGTATTTATATATACAGACATTTAGACAATAAATACTTGTCATATACTCACTAGACTTTCAAATAAAAGTACAAAAATCTGTATAGAAATAAAAATAATTTTGATTTACAAGATGAAGTTGTAAATTGTTTCTGTGTTTCTTTTCTAACAGAATAAATCTCAATATGAATTTATACTAAGTACTTTTTATTAAAAAAAACAAAACAAAACTCTCTGAGAATAGAAAGCCTGCTACTTTATACAAGCTATAATACTCAACTTAAGTCAACTGAACTTTGATCCCAAGGTAATAAGTATACTGCAGTTTTGGTTGAATGTCTGTCAAGATTTTCTCCATTCCAGTTTACTGATATCATCTAGATAAGCTATTTTGTACAATTTCCCCTTCCAGTGTTCTTGCATCCTTGGCCAGGTTAATCTATACAGAATACTATTTCTTCAAGCCACTCTCCCACAATAGAACCCCAAATGAGTCACTATCATTTACTGCCTCAGATCCAAATCATTCATCTTGTTATTTAAGACCATCCAAAACCTAGTCTCAAGGCATTTATCTAATTGTTATTTCCCACTATTCAAATTTTCAGATTGATTCAACAACTGATTATAACAATTATTTTATCACTACTACACGTAGGAAACCATGCTGGGCAGAATGGGTGTAAAATCTTCAAGAAATTGTCTGTGCCCTCAAGAAACTCAATACCTATTAAGTATATATATTATATACATATAGCATGCATACATTATTGTTGTTTTATGTGTATATATTTGTGTTGTATATAATAGTGATAAACTTGTGAAATTGTCATATTTGTAACTAGCCATTATAACAATTTGTAGAAATTGCTATGTGAACGTGGATAGGAAAACAATATGGATTCCAACTGGGACTGGGGCAGGTGATTGATGAAGAAAAGAAGAGAAACTATCATTTATAAAAGAAACTACTTCATACCAGGCAAAGTTTAGATTTTTGCATTCATTCCCATACTTATTTTAAAAAGCAATTTATGATTATTAGTATTCCTATTTCACAGCTGAAGAAATTGAGACTCACTGATCCATATGGAACCAAATCTGTATGATTCCAAGTCCCTTTACAATATACCATTTTGCAAGTCCAGGGTTTAGAGATTAAGTTTAATTTGAGAGACAGGAAAAGGGCAGCAGATGAGCAAAAATGCAGAAGGGGGAAGGTGTAGAACATTTTCAAGGAGTTCAAGTTGCTTTGATTTGATTAGTGATTAGGAGAAGTGGGAAGGGCATATAGTGATGAGATTCGAAAAATAACTTAGAACAGATCAGTACATCTTTAGATGGAAAACTGAGAAAGAAATTTGTTTTACTGACAATGAAAGCTATTGAATATTTTTGGTTGATAGTATGTTGTGACTGATCCTCTTTTAAACTTCTGCTTCCCTGCCTAACACATTTCTACCTGTTTTATTCTTCTATTGTTCAGTAAAAAATTACCCCAAAATTAGCAGCTTGAAACAAGTATTTATTATATCACAGTTCCTCTGAGTCAAGAACCCAGAAGGGACTTAGCTGGATACCTCTGACTCAAGATATCTTATGAGGTTGCAGTCAAGTGGTCTCCCCTGAAGACTTGATAGGGAGTGGGGGATTTGAGGATCCACTTCACGCCAAGTGGCTGTTGACAAGCCTCAGTCCCTTACTTTGTGGGCCTTTCCATGGGGCTGCCTCAGATGAGGGCAGCTGACTTCTCTGAATCTGAAGAATATGAAAGAATGAAACTGAGTAAGAGAGCATTCTAAGACAAAATCTATAGTGATTTTGTATAGTAATCTTGGAAGTAGCCTTACTTCTCTTCTGTTGTATTCTATTTGTAAGAAGTGAATCGGTAAGTCCAGGCCCCACTCAAGTGGAGGGCATTATACAGAGGTGTGAAAACCAACAGGCAGGGATCATGAGGGGACCTTTTAGAGGTTGCTTCCAATACTACCTCTAGCCTTACTTATGTTATTCACCTTTTAGAATTATCCAAATTCAGCAAAACTATTTCAAGGACTACCTTTTGCCATGATCTGTTCTCTGACATATTGAGGTCTGTTTTTATTAACTCCTACAAATAAAAACAAAACAAAACAGCAGCAATGACAGCAACAAACTTTGCCATCACTATGCATTTGTCATATAACTTTTGTCCTTTAGGAAGATCTAGGCCATGAACTATACTTGAGTACCCAGAACACTTGGCAAAGTGCCAAGTATAATATATGCCCAATATAACTATACTGACCACAGAAAATCTATTAAAAAAATTTCTTCTTGGAGAATTACCAGTTTAGGTTCACTGTTACTTTTAGTTTTGATTCTCTGATTGTGATTGATATTTGTTTGAGTACTGATTGAGTAGCTCAAATAGCATTTCAAAGTCACTCCTGTGGATTAAGAGATGTGTTTCTATTTGTTTGGTTTGGCATCTACTAAAGTATTCTTGGACTGCTTAACATGCTAGAGTGTATAGGATTTTAGTAGTTGAGAATTTTCAAAAATTCTATGTATATTTCAATATTTTTCAAGCTGATTTGACCACAAGACCCTTTGGGAAAATTTTAATAGACTTCATATATCACAGAAAAAAATGTAAGCTAGTCTAGCTGCTAATCAGTATGAGACAAAAACAATGATGCACCATTAATCATTATTTGAATGTCATTTGAGAACTTTGCATTTGTCAGAGACTATTTTGAGTATTGCAGAAAATTGAGAAAAAAAAGTTAAAAAAAACTCCTTTATAACAAGATTTAATACCATTAGACTCCATGTTATTTGGGGTTTTCAGTGGAGTAGAACCTCAATAACAAAAACAACAACAACAAGAAAACAAAGCAGAGAGACAGCCTCTTACCCTTCAGAGCTTATCATGAATGATATTGAAGCACGGACAGTTAATGAGAAATGATAATATAGGTTATCACTTATGCATCATTAAGATGATCATAAAAAGGTATTCGTTAGCTTTACTATTAGTTACTAAACAACCTTTGAGTCCTTTGAGAACAAAACAAATATCATATAGAACTATAATTATTAACCTTTTTATGTATTTATTTCTGTTTTGCACTTGAGACAATATACTCTTCAACAATGTCTGTGTTCTATAGCACTCTATTTTGTCTATTGATTATAAACATAAACTACTACATAGAAAAGGTAGGAAGCAAAATTGTCATAGCAATTATGATCACAGCTATTTTTAAAGGAAGCTTAATTTTTTTTTTCTCTCCACAGGAAAAGTTACTTTGACACCTACCCACTGAACAGTTAGATACAGTTGATTTTTTTTTTCCCCACTAGGAATGGTGCTCTATTGGATTCATCTTCAACTTAGGTTAAGCACACAAAAATTAATAGAATTGAATGGAGCTAAATTCAGCTTTATTTTGTTGCCGTTTTCTTTATGTATTTACAGTGTGTTCTCAAACTTTTATAAGTCATTGATTTTAAACATATTTAAAGCAATTTTTACTCATTCTGTGCTAAGCGAATAAAGGTGTTTCTTTACAACAGGCATCGGGATATTTTAGTGATTAGAGTAAAACAAGCCCACAGTAATAAAAACACAGGGTCTTTTAGCAGAGCAGAAGAATATGTTCCTTCATTCATTATTGATGTTTGTGTAATATTGAGGTGCCAATAGTGATAAGCCTTGGTTTTGGCTGGTGGAAGTGAATAAACAATCAGTTAAATCAGAGCACAAAGCTGTTATTTCAAATCTTTGCAGCAGATAGTAAATTATTCAGAAGCCTAACTTATCTATCAAAAATTGCACTGAGTAAAAAGGTGGGTTTGAATACTAATATATTATGCAAAAATAGAAAGAATTATAGCATTTAATTCATTGAATGCTGTGGAAATTGGATGAGATGTGGCATGCAAGTAAATAAAACACTAATTTCCAACTTTATGGATTATAATTTATGTAATAGTTTAAGCTTTCAGATGATGTGTAATTGGATGTCCTAGCTTTACTCTGGGAATAAATTCCAATTAAAAGAAACACATCTATTATTTTATATTTAATACAACTTTGAGGGTTTGAAAGCTCTTTATCATTATACAACTCAGAGACTAAATGATGCACTTAGACTCTAGCTAATTTTAGAAAAGAAATATTTTCTTCTTATTATTATTATTACTTTTGAAGGGGGGAAGTAAGGCCAGAAACTTTGGGAAAACCTACCCTTAGGCTTTGTTGTAAATTAGTATTCATATTTATAACTAGCCGCAGCTTTCTGACTACTCTAAACCTTTGCAACCTAGGAAAATTCAGTAATATTTATTATAATATATTCAAAGGAAGCATATAAGTTTGATAAAAATGTGAATGATATATTTATTTTAAAGTTCTTTTCTACAGAATCTTTATTTTCACTTATCTTCAAATTGTCTTTGTAATTTTTTACAGTTTTTAGTATTAACAGAAGTAGGAATCTACTTAATTTTCTGCTAACCTTGAATAATTAAAGGGAGGGTAACTTTGGGGAAAACGATTTATTATTATTATATAATCAAAGGGAGTAAGTTGAGAAAAACTAATTTTTTATCCACATTTGTTCCCTTGAAAAACCATTTCAATAAATATGATACTCTAGACAAATGCTTTTATTCCCAATAGAGAAATCCTTTTCAGGATGAATTTTATAAGGAAATTATTAGTCATATTTCAACTTCACTATTTGATCATCACAATGTAACAAATTGAAAGTAGTGTTTGAAAGCACAGAAGGAGGATAGTAGTGGAATTACATTTTATTTATATTTATTTTTATCTTTTAAAATTATATAAAGTATGCAGATATATAATTGGAGTAGATAGCATATAATAGTATCCTCTTGAATAAGATTGGGGACATTATTAAAAATAAGGAAGATAGGAGAAGTTGAGAATGCTTCTTTGGGAGGATCCAACATAATCCAATTTACATTGACATATATTGAATCAGTAGTGTTTAGTATTAATATATTGTAGGCAACACTCCATCTCACTTTAAATTTGCAAATAATTTCAGCAGGAGTAAATTGAAAATGGGCCTAGAGATTTGTAAGTGTAAATATTATTAAGGTTCTGTCATTATGTGTATGTTTGCATATATATTTAATTTAAAAGAATAATTTTAATTGCATATTATAACAGACTATAAATTGTATGGTTACTGATTCAGTAACATGCAGAATATATGTACTAATTAATTTCTCTACCAATCTTTTATCGAATTTACATTATGTATGGGCATAATATGTGCTAGAATTGCAATGATATATAAGATAAATTTTTGTCTTCAAAGAGCTTCCAAGTAAATAAGCTATTGTCATGATAACAGATAGTTTCATGGCAGAGTTATAATGTGACAATAGAGGCAAGGCTCTATTGTCTTAGTCCAGAGATGCTTAGGCTCCATTTATTGTTAGTAGTAGTGATTGTAGTTCCCTATATTTATTCTAGCCACTATTATACACTAAGATATGACTGCTCAGTCTTCTGCCTTTTAACCAAGGTTTCAAATGGTTGTTGAGATACTATCCCCTCTTAGAATTAGTATGGTCATAGTGATACTCCTTTTATATGAAGAAAATAAAGAGCAAACACACAGCTTTTATATATTTGCATGTTTGTCTCCCTCCCTATAAAGTTGTAAGTTGTTTGTAGATAGGCCTCTATTTTGTTGTTGATGTTTTGTGTTGTGTGGTATTTTTTTGTACATCTCCCACCCCCCCAGATTTTTTAGCTGTAAAGGCTAGTACAGTGACTGGCATACATTGGGGGCTAATTTGTAATACAAAATACTTAGAAAATTTGTGATCATTGTACCTGTGAGATTGGTTTTTAAACAAAGACAGATACCCACAGGAAATCCAGTCTATTACTTTGTCTCTTTCACTCTTAGTCTTTTCTGGGTGTACATGTCTGTGTTTGCATGGGTCTGTTTCAGTGAGATAGGTTAAGTGTCTGATATATATGAGGACACAAGAAAGAGAAAACATTGCCATCATTTCACAGGACATTCATTTTAAAATCAATTATAGTGTCTGATTTTTTATGCAAACGGGAAATCCTGCAAACCATCCCTTTCTCCTATTCTGAATTAATAATTCTAATCTATAACTGATTAACTGGAGCTTAAACATTCCTGTTACCTTTATACTGACATTGGTCTAGGAGAGTCTTACATGGACAAGCCAATCCCAGGAGGTACTGTCTATTCAGTGACTTCTTCCAAGGAGTCAGAGCTAGTTAGTGTTGAAGGTGGGGTTAGGAGAAGTAGTCAGGGGACAGGAATAAAAAAAGAAAAAAAGAAGTACGGAGTTGAAAAAACAGGCATTTTAATTAGGCTCTGGTTTCTCAAACTGGGTATTCTTACTAATTAATGTGAACTGGACAGCTCTCTGGTAAGGTTGCAGGGACTCAGCCAGAATTTGCCTGTTATCTGTTTTCCGTGCTTCCTAAACACTTTCTAAGAAATCGAGAATAATGCAAAAGCATCTGTCCAATCAAGATTTTGAAAATGACATTGCTATCACTGAGTCGGTGTGATTTCTGGAAGAGCTACTACCAAGGCTAATAATGCTAAAGTCTGAAGGCTGATGGAGGAACAGCGATAATATTCCAGCAAGATAGATTGCTTTACTCCCTCATGAATTCTTCTGAGGGGTGGAGAACCCAGAGGAGGAAAAAGAGATCTCCAAGTCTTTCTTACCTCCATTTAGGTGAGACAACAAAGATCAATAAGCCACATCCCAAGGAGAAGCTCCATGCTAAACTCACAGCCCCTATTTCTTAGCCACTCTGGTTGCTGTACTGGTTTTCATTTTTTTTTTCCCAAAGAAACATGAAAGAAACTGTTTCTTTGTAATTTACCCTTAGAAGTTCTTATCAGCCCTTAGGAGTGAAAAGTATTAGAAATTTTAAATTATGTTAATTGTACACTTAAAAATAGATTAAATGAATTTTAAGTACTTAACTTTCTTGATTTAGATAATATTTAAAAAGTTAAATGCATATCACTTTATTTTCCTTACTTGATTAAATTCCTGAAGAGGAATTTTGACATTCATGAATACTGGAATTATGAATATGAGTAAAATATGTGTCATTTAATTTAGAACATTCTACTTTTTTTTCCTTTCATCTTTCATAATACATTTATTTTAACCATGAATTATTATACATTGATGGTTATATTTCATTTACCCACTTAGAATGGTGATGTTGAACATTTTAACATATAATTAAATCATCCAGTTTAATATTAATTCCATTTAATGTTAATCTCACATCCATGTTCTATAGGACAGTAGTCGCTCCTCCCAGGTGAACATATTCCAGACTCCCAGTGGATCCCTGAAACGCTAGCGACACTAACAAATCCTATGTCACAGGAGTAAAGTTTCTTGCCAATGTTGCAGAAAGGAATTTCAGGACTCATACACAATCAAGCAAAAGTGGAAAGTTTATTGAGTGAAAGCCCACAGGCTTAGGAAAGGCTTGCAGGGAAGTGGAAGTACACTCCCAAGAAAGGGAGTGGGCACGCTTGAAAAGAGCAACTGCCCAGAACCTGGAGTGGGTGCTGTTTTTGTTTGTTGAAGTCAAAGAAGGGTGGAGAGATAATATTCCTTCTGTTCTTAATCATAGGTCCCCTGTTTTGCCTACAAGGAGGGTCAAAACCACAATGTTAACTTATTACAATTGTAATATAACGGGAAAGGTCACTTTATACCTATGCAACCCTGGGGAATTAATGGCTCTTTTTTTGTCCTCAGGTCTGTTGGTTCAAGGGCTTTTTGTTCGAGCCAGTTAACTAACTTTTCCATTCCCTCCTCCCTTGCTCGTACCTAACTCTAACACCTACGTGTGCTATGTCTTTTCCTATACAAACGTATCCGTGATAACAGTTAATTTAATTTATAAGTTTGACACAGTAAGAGATAAACAAAATAACTACAATAAAATACAATTATAACAACCTACTGTAATAAAAGTTATATGAATGGGGTCTCTCTCAAAAATATCTTATTGTCCTGTAGTCAGCTGTTTTTGGACTGTAGTTGACAGTGGGTAAGTGAAACTGAGGAAACCAAAAAATATGCAAATATGGGGGAACTACTGTATATACTGTCTTACAAAAGGGAATGAAGTTATAATCTCCTGCACCCAAAGATTTACAATTTAGTTAGGAACTTTATGTAATAAACTATACTTTTTAAAGTTAAAATTTATATTGCTGGCAGCTGATGTGTGTGCTACTCAGACTCTCTTGAACTTCTTTTTCAATTATGTGAACATTTCCCAGAAAACTATATTTACAGAAAATTCACCAGCCTCTTTTTCTTATTTTATATTATGAACAGTCTTTCAGAGGGATTTCACTGTCTGTTGGTTAATGCCCTTGATAATATTTTCTCAACCAATAATCAATGAAGCCATATGAATTTGGAACTGGGGATCACATGAAAACATAACAGTGTTTACAAACTTAAAAATTAGAAAGAAATATATTGTGAAGAAAAATTTCTAGCTTAAGTCTAGTCACAAATGACTAAAGAAAGGTTTATGTGGTAAACAGAATAAGGCCCCTCCACGTATGTTACCTTACATGGCAAAGGGATTTAGCAAATGTAATCGAATTAAGGATATTAAAATGGGGAAATATCCCAGATTTTCTCGCAGAGCCCGATTTAATCACAGGGATTTTCATAAAATGGCAAGACAGTCAGAATTATAGAAGAAGGTGTGAAAATGAAAGCAGAGGTTGGAATGATACAATTGCTGATTTTGAAGGTGGAAGAGGGCTCACAGTCAAGGAACACAGGAAGCCCTTGGGAATGGGGAAAGGCAAGGAACAAATTAGACTCTAGAACCTGAAATGCAACCCCGAAGATACGTTGATTTTAGCCCCATACGACCATTTTGGATTTCTGTCCTGTAGTGATACAACATCATAAATTTGTACTGTTTTAAGCTACTAAGTTTGTGGAATTTGTTACAACACAGCAGCAGTAGGAAAATAGTCCCAAAGGAGTATAAAGCACATGTTTGCTTCTAACATTACTGGCTTAGCATACTGCTTGGCTGTGTTTCCGTACCCAGTTGGGTTTGTTGAATATTCTCTTAAAATTAAAAAGAAAATTATATTTACCAAAAAAAAATGTACAGTTCCAAAAAAAGAAAAAGAATAGGGAGTATTGAGTTGTATCCCAGCAACAACTAAAAGGATATACACATGAACTCTTACCCATTTCTTCTTTTAACCTATGTTGTCCTAACCAAATACAACACAATATGTCTCACTAGCAGCACCCACTTAGACTTTGTCCCTTTACGATTACTAAATATTTATTATTCTTTCCATCTTAGGCAACAAATCCTGGGGAATGTAGCTATTTATAATTTATTATTACCCTAAACCTTAGCCCAGTTTATAGACCCTAATAATTTCAACTTTTTTTTCCCTAATAGGCCTAAATGGTCCATATCTTACAAAGAGTAGAACAACAAATGTTAAATTATATATGGCAAATTTTACAGAAGGTAGAGACCACTATGGAGAGAAATGCTCAGGGAGAATTTTAGAGATGATCAGCTTTGGCAAAACAAGATCCTCGCAGAGGGGAGTAAATGGGGGGAAAGGGTGGGTGGAGAGAACATCCAGACAGACACAACAGAATGTGTTTGATGGAGATACTCAGATACTCATAGTTTTTATTTAAAATATTTTTGTAGTGTTTTTATAGTATTAAAAAAGAATTAGGCATTTTAATGAAAAGAAAGCAATCACTAAGACCTCTAGCCCTTAAATTATGGTAAATGCGGATTCTGCATGAGTATTAACATGTACGCTCAGCACTATAGAATCATAAGTTTAAAAATGCAAACTTTGTGATACATCCTCATTGTAAAAGTGCCTCAATATTAAAATAATGCAACTTCTTGAGTACAATCTACTTTTTAAGTACTACTTTTTCAGGTATGTTTAGGTGAATAGCGAGTAACTTTTTTTTTTAAATCAACCTTGGTACAGCATAGAGAAAAGGAATATTACGATTACATGTCTGTGATTTTGTTAGAGACAAGGGTCTTCCCATTTCAAATACTCTAAGAACCACTTTAATTTTTTTTTTAACTCAGATCTTAATACCAAAATAATTTGCTAACAATACGCATTTACAGAGTAACAACAATTAATAACATAACTCTGACTGCATATAGTCGTATGTTTACATTCTGTCCCACTTCACAAGCCCTGATTAAGCTATGGCTAAGCTATGGCTTATAGGCAGAGTATGGTTTTATCTCCTCTTATTTCCCAATCTTCTGTTCCATATTCAATTGAAGTCAATACAATAACAGGTGTCCATTTATTAGAACTTTAACAAAATATTCTCAGTGTTTTATTTATGCAAAGTTCAGAACATTTAATATTTCTCTTCATTTAGTGCATTTCAAGCATTCTTGTTCTCTTTTTCATATGGTGATGTCACAGAAATCTATACAGTGCTGGAATATAGGAAGTTTCTTCTCTTTCAGTATATCATCTCCAAAATACCAATACAACTATCAGTTTCCTGATAATTCTTTCCTTCTCTAATCTCTGTGATGTTTCTCTCATTGTTTCATTTTTACAGTGATAACGATTAGAGGAGTTTTGTGGGAAATTTTGTCAAAAAATTAACTACCCACCAATGATTTTGGCTTTCTTATGGGCTTGGCATTTCTTGGTAGAGTCTCTAATTAACATTTAAATTCCAGGGCTGTTACATCACTTACTGAAAACTCTGAAATTCTATATAAAAGCTTCAAGACAGAGAGAGACTATTCCACTTACATTTGACTACAACTCCATCCATACAGAACCAACTTCACTTTCCTTTCCTCCACTGTAAACTAGACCTTTCTCTTGTGTTTCCAGTCTCAGGTTGATGATCTTATAATTAATCTCAGGTTTATCTTTACTTTCCACTAGACTTTACCACTAATAATGTTACCAAATCATTTTGATTCTGCATTTGTAATACTTCTCTTATGTTATCTACATATTTATAGTCCTGTACAGGAGTTAAGAATAAGAATTCTGAGCCAGAATGCCATGCCTGAGTTTAAGTTCTAATTCCATATCTTATATTGGGTATGGGAACTTTGACAAGTCCTGTAAATTCTCTGAGCCTCAGTTCCTTTTACTGTAAAATGGGGAAAATGATAACTCTTAGGTTGTGAGGATTAAATGAACTAATATTTACAAAGCACATGAAATACCATCAAGTCATATTTTAAGTATTGTATACTATTTAGATAGTAGTAGTAGTAATTTCCATTCTACCTAGAATTGCCATAAATCTAGTTCTCCTAGGCTATTATAATAAATTCCTTACAGGCTCCTTTTTAGATACATCTTCCTAAAATCACTAGTGGATAATATAATTTCTATAATAAAACATATTTGTGTCTCCTCCGTGCCATCCAAATTAATGTCTACAATTAGAACATCATTGAAAGCCTTCCTGACTTATTTTCCCAGATTCATATTTTTATGCTATCCCTCCACAATCACTCTGCTTCTCATGTGAGATTTCACATCCTTTCATCCTACAAGCCTTTGCTCAGCTGTCCACTTCCCACAGCTTCAGCCTTACAAGCATTTCCACTCTTCTCTGTCCATTCAAATCCTTACAAGAAAAAACTTTTGAACTCTTTTTTCCTGCTTATAATACAACATATTGTGTTTTGAATAACTTGACTGATTTTTTAGAGTCATTATAATCATAGGCTAGGAACATCTATTTCATAATTGGTGTCTTCAGTAACTTATTTTTCTGCCATTTTATCCACTACCAGCCCTTACATTTTTATGAATAGTCTCACCCCATTAAATGAGAAAAATGCTGTTTTACAAATAAAATCCCGTATCAACTGTGGCTTGAAATGCTTGTATGTACAAATCATATTTCATTGATGTCACTGTGAAGTGTTTCATAATATATTATGAAAGTAGTTAAAAAATGTCATTCTTTTTTTTTAAGGAGATTAATTTTACTGTGACATAATGTAGGAGAATTATCTAAAACATTTAGTTTTAAAAATATTCTTTCAAAACTTCAAAAAGCTGGCCACTATTTATTTATAGGGACTTTTTTTGTTAATGTCAGCAGGAATTTAATGTTATGTCTGTAAGAAAGAATTTAAAATTAATTGAAAAATTATTTCTGCTACTAAATTAAAAAATTTGTAATTTTCATTATTATCACTCAGTTCATTGAAACCTATTAAAACATTACTGTTCACATAATGCCCATTTCTCTGGACTATTTTAACTGTTTTATTTTTTGTTTTCCCTGCCCCCTCCCCTTCTGCCTTACCTCTCCTGTCATTTTTGCCCCTCTGGCTTACTCCATCTCTTTTTTCCCAAAACTTTTGTGTTATATTTTCAGGAATTTCCCTTTCTTCCTTGGCACATTCTCTTAATCTCTACGCATTTTTCCTTAATTCTTGCAGAGTTTTCCAGGGAAGACAGTAATTCTGTCCTTTCAGTTCAAAGGTCGGCATTTGGGTGCTGCACAAATCTCTGTGTACAGTAGAAAGTCTGTTATCTTTGATTTTTGGACTTAGCTAAACTATAAATAATCTTTGGCTTCTATAATTCCAATACCACAAACAGAAAGAGGGTTAATCTTTGTTTCTGGAAGTAACTTTAAATTCTCAGCTACCTAAGGAACTCTCATTCTCACCAAAGCCTTTTTTTCATAAAAAAGAAAATTATGCATAGTAATACAAGCATCAGGGACTTCTCTCCAGGAGAAGAAATAAAAGAAGAGAAAAGGAAAATTAAAACTCAAAGGTGCCATAGAACAAAAGGATATGTATGGTGAGACTCTGTTTTATCTTTTATTCTACTGACTCTTAACCTGTCATATGATCATTTCATCATAGACTATTCTTACATGTATTTAAAAATATGAAAAGATGGAATGATAATGTATTTAATATTATCATAGGCCATCCTGTATTTTTTGTGCTTTCTCCCCATTTCTGTGATATATGAGTGGTCATATAGACTTCTAATTAATTTATAGTGATAACTAAAAAAAAAATTCTATTAAATTTAGAGTTGGCCCCAAATACGAGGTAAAAACAGGAGGATGAGGTATAGTTCTCTTTTGCTGTATGTTTTTATTTATGTTTGTTTTTATTGTTTTGACTTTATTTTATATAAGGTATGTGAACATATTATAATGTAGCTCAGTACCAAAAAACTGCTTATCACTTTGTTGGATCCTCCACTCCCAAACAGATCAGAACAAATAAGTGTCCAAGTTGTGCAAATAGAGGGCTGTATTTTGCATAAATCTCTCTAGTCCGGTTTGAGAATTATACCTGTTTGATGCATAGGCTACTTATATCTCATCAGCTGTTTTCCTGCTGGTTCACTCTGTTAATGGAAATTAAATTTTATCTTAAAAGGAAAGGCTCAACGAAATTGCTTATGGACAGAATGTTTGCAAATAGCACTTGCATTTTGACATTTGACATAAATGTTGTAGAAAGCAGAGGAATCTAAGTTGCTTGAATGCTCCTTTCATTCTTCTTAGTCACATTTTCATTGACTTATTTTCTCCTCATTTGCATTATCTCATTCGTGTGTTTTTCCCCTAACCCAACCTAACATAACATTTATCATGGTATAAAAGGGGAAAATGTGATTATCACCGATATAGTTAAATGCATGTTTATTCTGTGTGTTTAGAGTCTGCATGAGAAAGTAGAAGAAGGAGAAAAGAAGATGAGGAGATGATAAATGCCTTTAAGTCTTTTAGAGATTTGATACAAAATGTACAACTACATCATAAACCTTGCTTCAACTTTTTTCTGTCTTCTCCACTACTTCTAACCTTCATTAAGTCTTTCTCAGCTATTCTGGTCTACTCATTGCCCTAGAAAGTGTCTTGTGCTTTGTTTTGTTTTGTTTTGTTCGTTTTCTCGTATTTTCAAAATCTGTTACTTGTGGCTCAAGGCAAATTCCCCATTTTCATGAAACCTTCTCTGAATACAAAGCAAATTTTTGCCAGCCTGTCATGTTTTTCTGTATAATATTTCTTAAATTGTTGCTTATCTCCTACGTAATTATGCCTTATTTCCCCAGTTGGATTATGAACTAAGTTTTCTGGTGTTCTGTCTGGGTACAGTGTTTGTAACACAAAAGATTGGAAATTTAGTATTATCAGGAAATTCACCCTTTCAGTGGTGAAATTTATGTCAAAAGTCATAGTTTCAGGTCTGCAGGATCAGTGGAAATTTATACAATTATCAGGTTCTAGCACTCAATCCTCATGTGCCTTCCTCTGAAGTGTTAAAGTGAGAGATTAACTTAGACTCCACAGGGAAGAATGAAACAGAAACATAGCGTGAGTGGGGACAGTAGTGTTCAAATGCCCTAGACTGACAATGCAGGTATTGTTATTTATGATCATTGTTTTTGGTAAAAAAATTCTAAGATCACAAATGATAAACTAAGGTCATTCTTATTTCTGATTTCAAGGTATGTCTTTTAAAATTATTTATATTGAGAATAATTAAAATATAATTTACTCCTTTGATTTAGAAAAATTACTTTTATTGAATTGATCATAGCTTGTGAATCTGCTCAGTGCTTGATACACTATTTTTCCATTCTCTCTTCCCTAGCTTCACTCATTATAGACAAACACACACATACACACACAGACACACACACACACACACAGATTTATGTTTACACTATTTATTCAGATTCACACTGCTCACTTATACCTTAGGGAATTGACCAGTTGTTCCACTCCTGACAGTTTTGGTAAAGTCTAAATATTTAAAAAGAGTTTTTAGTACCAGATGATGTTTACTTTTGGATTTGGACTCAGTGTATTGTTGATATTAAAGAACTATGTATTTAATTTTGTGTTTAATTTTTTTCAAGCTGTACTTGCTTTTGAGTCCCCCAGGATATCTGAGCATATGCTAAGTTTAATGTGAGCAGTAGTTTAGTATGTAGGGGTGGTAAGGTCTCCCTTTTGTTCTTTAGTTTCAGCCTAGACATATTAAGCTTGGAAGTTCATAATGTATTTAAATATTAAAAGACCTTGCAGCAACTTTTAATGCTACAAAGTAAAAAAGGAAAGCAAAAAGAAGTGATAAGAAAAAAGAAACATGAACAGCATGTAAATTTGTCAAGTAATAGGATTTGGCTAAAAATCAGTTGGTTTTTTTTCTCTCTTGCTTTCATGATTTGACTCCTGAACAAAGTTCCTCCAAAGCACTGAATTTTCTCAGTAGTCCTTCATTACATAAATATAGGGGAATAGAATTCAGTAAATCTGCATTCAGCTACTTTTTAACTGCTGTAGATCTACTGTTTAGGTAGCAGCTTGCAATAATTTTGCTTTACTTCAAGATATTTGAGCTGTCCCTGTATATTTTCCTAAAATTGTCATCAGCTTGATCATATTTTGATCTGTGTTGCCTGATAAAGTGCTCCGTGGTATGCTGTGAATAAACTCATGGTTGAATAAACTTGTGAGTAACTTCAAGTGTCTGAATTAAAATCTAGAGAATTTATATCACACAAGACAAGGCATATAGCTTTTAAAATATATTTATTGTGCTTATTTTTTATTGTAAAATGCAAAGCTTTAGAAGAAAATGTCATCCAGTTTCATCCTATGATTATTGGCCCAGAACAATATTAAGTCAGACTATCTGGAAATTCCTTCACAGGGATGTTTAGTTGCTGTTGTGCAGGTGTTAGAGTAGTTAAATATTAAATTGTTGTCAATGTACCACTTATCAGATACTTTTATCTGCAAGCAACTTGACCGTTCAGTTTTGCTCTGAAATTCTAAACTGATGGAATAAATTATGGTAGAGTTTATCTCCATTTATCAGCTAGAATTCATATAAATACCTATAGAATGTTTCATGGGCATGCAGAAACTGGGAGTCTGAAGAGCCAGTTTGTTATTAAATACTTCTGGTCTGTCACTCAGTTTCTGTGTCATCTTGACCAAGTTAATTTTTTCTCTGGGTTCTAACTTCATCTTAATCATTTAAGTTCTAATTTTCTTAGGTACTCATAAAGGTCTGAAATTACATGTCAGTATCTCTATAGGAAGGTAATGTTTTCCTTTTATCTATACAATCCTACCTATGCACAAATTTATTCCCAAAAGTATTCACCAATTAAGCAAGTTATTTGTAAAGAAGATGCATTATCTCCAAAGCATTGATGTTAGAAAAAGTACTGACTTCCCAGTAAGTATTTAACAAAAATACAGATAATCTATGGGCTACAAATGCTCAAATCATTGAGAATTCTTCATAGTAGGAGCTAGGTAAATATTAATTCATTTGATGATGAGAAGCTTACTATAGAGAAATCCAAACATAGAATTAAAAATAAAATACTCTAAAATGATATATTATGCCTATTTTACAATAGCAAAATAATAAAATAGGTTACTTGTATTTTAATTTAATTTAATTTTATTTTATTTCAGCATATTATGGGGGTACAAATGTTTAGGTTACTACAAATATTGCCTTTGCCCCACTAGAGTCACAGCTTCAAGCGTGTTCATCCCCTAGATGGTGTGCACCACACCCATTAGGTGTGAATATACACATCCCCTCCTCCTGCATTTACTGGTTACTTTTATATTAATTAAGCATAAGAAAATGTGTAGATTTGGTTCTGTTCGGCTCTTGAATGAAATTCTCATTTCTAATTTTTATATATTCTTGAATGCTTTGCAAAAATGCTTCCTTTAGAATTGCTTTTCTTCAGGAAGGGATGTATATACAAAAACAAAATTCTGCTAGAAGCTATTTTGCCTTAAGTTTCAGAAGGAAGAGCAAAAAGTGCCTTATTCAATGTGTGTTTCTTGGGACCCTCCTGTGCTCAAGGCTCATATAACTATCTTTACTTTTCCCATTACACTTTCTAAATATGGTGCTGTTTCATGATGTATAGGAAAAGAGACTATTGCAAGCTTCTTGACCTTTCCCCCTTCCCTCACAAATTGCCAGCTTAATCTCATACCAATCCTGTTAGGAAGCACAAAAATTATTAATAAATAAATAACCAATAATATTTATTACTAAACCATCTTCCCAGGTAGTATTGTGGGCCTTCGTGTTAGGTCTTGAGATGAAGCAACTTCAACCCTTATCTCCTATAAAATAACCCCCTCTCCCTTGATCATACATGGTTTCCTGAGACACAGATATATTCCAAACTCTACTCATGCAGTTTCTTCTTAATGACTCCCTCCTGGAGTTTCTGATTAAAGAATCCATAGGACTGTATTATTTCTTCTTTTAGTAATGGATGGTCTTGTTTCTCAGACTCCTCCTAGGCCTAGGAAAATGGTATGTTTTTCCTAACTCCTTTACTTGCTTCTATCTTTACCAGTTCCATTTAGCCCAGAGAATGGGCCCTTGATACCTGTAGTCAAATCCTGATGACAACTACCAGCATGCTTGTATTTCTGAATATCTTTCTTCTGAGTTGTACATGTCAATGCTTAAGGCATACATTGGGAAACCGTATTGGCTAAGACTTTTGTGGGGGGGGAATTGACAAAAAAAAAAACACAACAAAACAGAACAAGAACTCACACTGGGTTACACAAACAAATGAAAAACAAACACGAAATGTGTTAAAAAAAAAAAAAAGAAGAAATCCAAAGGTAAAACTAGACTCAAGATTGATGTAGAGGTATAGTGATGACGCCAACTCTACTTTCTCTAGTTTTCCAGGATGTTGGCTTCATACTGAAATCTGTATGGTGATACTAATTCCACCCACAACTCTACACTATTCCTATGTGGCAGCGAATTTTCTCAAGCTAGGGAATACTGTAGTCTATATAGGCTCACAGCATATTGTCTAAGAGTCGAGAAAGAGTCTCTTTCTATAGCCTCACAAGTCCTAGGATTCAACTTCTGTCTGGTCTCAATTGGATTTACGCCCATCTTAGAGCCAGTTATTGTTTTCAAGGCAGTAGATGCACCAGTATTTGAAGCCATTGAGAGTACTCTGCTGAAACTGAGGATGAGATCAGTTCCACACAAATAGTAAGATTTTCTAGTAAGGAAGACCAGAGGAGAGAAGGATGGATGCTGAAGATGCAATTGATAAATATTCCTTACAGACATTCCTAGGCACTTCACATCCTAACACCTTGTGCCAAATGTTTGCAGAATATAAGTAAGTTACCACTTCTCCTTGGACACTCTTACTTGCCCACTAAATTCAATATCTATTGTTATCTCATTCAGCTGGGAGTACTCCCTCCAAACAGGTCCTACCATAGAGGATAAATCTTTTACCAGCTCCGTGTCATCTTTTGCCAGTTGCCTCAATGTTCCTTAGCTAAGGCATTAGGATCAGTAATGAATGTGAAAATTCGATATTCATGAATGAAACCATTAGTTCAATTCAAAATAAGATCATCTTGTTAAAGAACATCTCCAGACATTCACATGGACCAAGAAAGAATTTAAGAGATATGATTCTAGAAATAATGCACTTGCCCTCAACAGGTATTAGTGATTCCAGACCCTTGCTGTTGAGGTGATCCTATGTGCAATAGCACTTGAATATTTCTTAGGTCAGCTGGCTACCTCTAGATGGTATGATATATATTCAAAAGTTCAGTACTTGTTCTGTAACCTTCATTTCTTCTACATTACAAAAGTGTTTGAGAGAATGCCTGTCTTATTTCTCATTTCAACTATTTGTTGCATTCGAAAACTCAGTACTTCAATAGGCAATGTTGCTGAAGAGCATGCTTCATTTTCCAATAGCAGCAATAATTTAAACAGATACACAAATATGTACTTGAAAAAATATACATACATTTTTATTGGTAAAACATTTTTAGAGATAAGTGATTTTAATTTGTCAAACTCTGAGCTTTAGATTGTATCAAATAAAATATAAATAATTCAATGGTCTCTAATATTTGTTGCATGTTCACAGAATGTTAATTGTAAGAGAAAATAATTTATTTCACTAGAAAAATTGGAAAGGCATTTGTTGATTCTTGGCAAACAACTTTGCATAAGGAATGAGCAAAGCAAACATATAGACTATGTGTACACTCAATTTGTACCTATAGTTTGATAAGAAAAAAGTATAAATAATCAAATGCAGTAGAAAATATATTAAGATAATAAAATATAGTTGGCGTCCTTACCAGGCTTTACAATTAAGTTAGATGGTAACAATTATTAAACTGTCTTTAGTAGCATAAACCAAAAAGAAACACATAGATTAAAAATCATATAAATGTGAGTTTAACATATGAAAATACACATAAAAGAAAACTAGTAAATAAATTAGTTACATAAAAACCCTCACTCAAACACTGTGCAATTAAAAGACAATAATAAAAATACAAATCCCAAATAAAAGTTTTGTATACCTATTCTCAAGATACACCAAGAGAGTTTCTTGACTTAAAAGAAGTTAAGGAAATTAGTCCATAAAAATGAGCTATTTTATTTGTAAAATATAAAATTTCCAGATTCAAATACTTTAGTAACTATAAATGGATAATGTTTAGAAATACACTAGCTTAAATCAATGATCTCTTTTCTGTAGAGCTTTCTCCTTAATGTTGTTAAATGAAATATATGTGCTATGACTCAGTTTTGTAGCTTTTTTCTACACTTGTTCTGACCTTCCTTTGCCTTTGATGTCAGCCAGGATGCATAGACATTAACAGCTTCTACACTTTCAAATACAAACTTATACTATACTGTAATGCCTTTTGACATTCATAGTCATTTCAGCATTTTATTATAGTAACTAAATGGTCTAAAGCAAGTAGGCAAAAATATGCACAACTCTTTGATTAACTATGTCTTGATGTTTTGAACCTTGAGGAGTCTAATCTAAAATATCCTTCATAATAACCTATGTAGACAAGGGGAAAGTGCGACTTCAATAGCCACTAGACAGTTTGGATGACAGCCAGATGAGCCAATGTTCTAAGAGCTGTCAGTGACTTTGAAGTGAATTTTGCAAAGGTGCAAATTTCTCTGTCTCAGACAGGCAGTTCTGTGATTATGAAAGCACACCCACAAAGCTACGATGCTTGGTAAACATGTTGGCTATAAACAATATCTTTTGTTTAAAGGACTGTGAGTGGAGCATTGAATATGTAGTCAGATTTATAGTACAACAGTGTATACCTCAAATGTAAGAAGTACTCAAATAACTGAAGTGGATTTATGCAACTTAAATTAAATAGTTAGAGAGTCAATCCTTATAGTGTTTCAATCCCTCAAAGCAAGATATAATTCTTTTGGTTTTTCCATAGTATTTCTTCCCTTGAGCAACATTCTCTCCTAACCATATAGGAAAAAAAATCAAAAGACGAACACAGTAAGCAAGTGAATTTGTTTATGAGTTTATCTAAGAAGAGCCCTCATTTTTGAAGTCTTTGACAAGCATAACATTTCCTGGGTAGAATGCTAAACAAATGTATGAATGTTTTCTTACAGAAGAAATGTTAGAATATACAAAAGTCAAGTTATCAGACAGCTATGCAATAATGTTTATGGGGTTTAAAGTGCTCATGGGAGTGAAGAGATATATGAAAGGACATTTTAGGATATCTATGAGGATAAGTAATAAATGTAGTATATTTTTATTGCAATGGATTTTTTTCATTTTGCTTTTTGTGATATTCTGACAAACAGGCTGTGCCATACGATGAAACAGACTTGACTTTTTTAACTGCTACTGTCTAATGGTATGCTTATTATTTGATAAACTTGTTCTGAAACATTCTCCCAATACACAGATATGGCAAGGGGATGTGTAAAGGACTTTATCAATAGAGTTCCAGGGTGTATATCTCTATGTAACTTTGTATTTGTGCATATGTTGTTGGAGACACTAGAAGAGGCATGCTTATAAAAGAGCGAAAGCAAACTTACAACTTTCAAGGGCAATAGTACGTATTTCATTTATGCCAATTCTCTTTTGAATCAATGCATTTAAAAATTGCATTTTAATCTTCAGTCTGGTAATAAGCATAGAAAAAGGTACATACTAATTCATTAACTAAGTGAAGGAAGAGAGGACAAATAAATGAAAATGTATAGCACGTACTCAGACTTCTACAGTGCATTATTGTTGATTGCTATACAAAACTGGTTTATTACAAATGCAAGTAATAAACTCATTTTAAGACAATGATTAGTTAGGTAACTGCTCAAAGAATTGACGAATTGAAACTAATAAATATCACAATCTGTGGAAATATCAGCTAATGTCTTTTATAGATAAGTCCTTGGACTGATTTTATTAGATTATGTTATCAGAATAGTTTCAGTAAGTTATAGAATGATACTACTTTGGCTGTGATTGCCAAGATCTAGAAAGAGAGAGAGGATTTCTTGTGACTTTGAAACACAGGAAGGATGATACATCATAAATGATATTGGACTCAAAAGGGATACATGTAATAGAAAATAGCTGACTGGGCCAAAAAATTATCTTTTGTCTAATGGACTGTGAGTGGAGCATTGACTATGGAGTCGAATTTACAGGAAAATAGTGTGTATCTTAAATGTAAGAAGTGTTTATACAACTGAAGTGAATTTATGCAACTTAAATTTCATAATGTGAAAGTAAAATCTTATAACTGGTCTAAAGCCAGTTAATGTGCATAAACAATGTGATCTTACTTAAATATAAATATTAGACAATGGTATTTATTCAATTAAAAACAAAAAATAATAACAAATGAAAAACTTCAATGTCTTAATGGCAGAATGACTGAAAGTATTATTATAGAAAAACAAGGCTCAGTTTAAGCAAGAATGAGTGTACAGTTTAATTTCTACATTTCAAAACTGATGGGATGAACATATATAAGACTCAGAGATGGCAACTAAAATGATTAATGGTCTGGAAACCAAGACCTCTGAAGAAGGGTTCAAGGAGTAACTGTCACTTAGTTTTAGGAAAGAAGGCAACTCACATAAGTGAAAAGCTATGGTAAAAAAGATTCCCAAAATGAATAAATGGCCATTTGTCTTTTTTCTTTTGAGAAGCTTCTGTTCATGTCTTTTGCCCACTTTTTAAACAAAGCTGTTTGTTTTTTTCTTGCTGATTTGCTTGAGCTCTTTATAAATTCTAGTTATTAGCCCTTTATTGGAAGTATAGCTTGCAAATGTCTTCTCCCATTCTGTAGGTTGTCTGTTTGCTCTGTTGATTGTTTCCTTAGTTGTGCAGAGCTTTTTAGTTTTATCAAATCCCATTTATTAATTTTTGTTGTTGCTATGATTGCCATTGGAATCTTTTTCATAAAACAGACAAATGGCCAATAAACATATGAAAAAATTCTCAATGTCACTAACCATCAGGGAAATGCAAATTAAAACCACAATGGAATATCACCTTAGCCCAGGTAGAATGACATTCATCAAAAAGTCCAAAAACAAGATATGCTGGCATGGATGCAGAGAGAAAGGTATGCTTATACACTGTTGGTGGAACTGCAAGTTAGTACAACCTCTATGGAAAACAGTATGGAGATTCCTCAAAGAACTAAAAGTAGACCTGCCATTTGATCCAGCAATCCACTACTAGGTATTTACCCAAAGGAAAAAAAAAAAAAAACAAACAAACCACTTTTCACCAAAAAGACACCTGCACTTGAATATTTATTGCAGCAGAATTGCAAAGATGTAGAATCAACCCAAGTGCCCATCAGTTTATGAGTGGATTAATAAAATGTGGTATATATACACCATGGAGTACTACTTGGCCATGAAAGAGATGAATTAATACCATTTGCGACAATCTAGACGGAACTGGAAACCATTCTCCTAAGTGAAATGTCTCAAGAATGGAAAAACAAACACCCCATGTACTCACCATTAAATTGAAACTAATTGATAAGCACACATGTGCCCAGAGGGAAGTAAAACTCAGTGGAAATCAACCAGGTTTGAGGGGCCGAAACCTACCTAATGTGTACTATGAGCACTATTTGAGTGATGGGTATACCTTTAGCTGGGACTCAAGCATTACAAAAGTGATCCATGTAACTTAAAATATTTGTACCCCCTTAATATTTTGAAATAAAAAAGTAACAAATATATGAAAACCAAATGACAAAGGATGAAGTAAGACCAACCATAAGAATTTCAAAGTAGCACTACAGTTTTTAAATGGAGTGTTTTTCCATTGCTAAATAACTTCAGAATTAGAATTAGAAAGTCCCTTATCTGTATTGATTCCAGTAATCGCTAAATAAATTACAATTTGAAGAAAATTTCTTTAGTGTCTGTCCTCCATTGTTTAAAAAAACAACAAACCAAAACACATTGTTTGTATGTTTTTTAATGCATAGCCTGTCAGTGATAATTCTATAAAAGTTATGTGCAAAGCTCTAAATGCATTAGCACAGATCCCTCAGTTATTTGCCCCAGTAAGGGAATGTAACATGTGTTTTGAAAGACTGATATAACCAGCAGTGTGGAGACATTTCATAGTCCTAAGAGTACTGAAAGCTTAGGTGGTCATTGCACTATCTTTGGAAAAGCAGTTCAGGAGTCAGTATGATTATGAGTATGCAAAAGAGTCAAACCTTTCCGTATCACTGATAAAGCTCATGTAATCTGCTCTGTGAGAAGCAAAGTACCAAGGAAAAGAAAGATAGTGGAAGGAGATAGACAACCCCAGAAAAGAGGAGATAAATATAAAATAGTTGTGAGGAAACTATGGACTATAGGATTCGACTACCTGGGTTCAAACCCAGACTTTTTCAGTTAATTATTTACATACAATGCTTTAATTTCTTGATCTGTGAAATGACAATAATGATTATGATACAGACTTCATTGTGTTGTAGTGGTGATTAAATCAACTGTAGTAACTAAAGCACTTAAGTCAGTGGCTGGCACAATATAAAAACTATATAGGGTTAATGAGTATCATTGAGAATATTCATATGGGTTTGATATATTTAAATACCTTTCTTGAGCCAGTGAATTTAAGAATAGCATTTAAATATGCAGACTTAAAATGACAATTTGGGAAAAGGTAATAACTTTCTGTACTTATTCAGATGAGCTAAATTCTTTGAGTTTGAGATTCAAAGAAAAAAAGAATTTTCTTGTATATTATTCTTTTTTTTGCTAAAAATGACTTTTTTCAACAGAACCTATTTATACTTCTATGTATATTTTAGATTTCATTTCTATATTTTATATGTAATTTTCTTTTACATCTATTGTGAACCAAAAAAAAAAGATTTAATTTTCTTGTTAGCATCAATTTTACTATTTCCTCTTATGTGTGTCTTCAGATGTGTGATATTCTTTACTTGACCTTGTCTGTGCTTCATACTGCAACTGCCGTGGATATGTCCCCCATAGAGATGGGTATATCTTGTGACCAGAGGCTGTGTCTAAGTCCAGGCCATAAGCTGCAGGCAGAGCTGTTGATGGCCAGCAGCGATTAGTGTTGGCCTTTCCCCAGGGGTCTGGACCTCAAATATGGGCATCAGACTGGCTGGCTGGCTATTGGCTGAGCTCCAGTAGACATAATATGTAAAGCAATGTTAAACTTTGTTTCTGCCATTTTTGAGACATTTAATCTATAACTATTGTCACTCTTCTAAAAATAAAAAAAAAATATTAATTTCTGTGACAGGCACTGCTATAAGCATGGTATAGTGAGGACCCAGACAGAGGTTACTGCTTGCAAAATGCTATTATTGTATATATAACTAAATAAGTAATTAATGAGGATAATTTCATATCTTCTAAGTACTGTTACAAAAATTAAAATAGATAAATAAACAAATCAATACAGAGTAATGGGGGACAGTGTTCTATTTTAAATAGAGTTGTAAGGAAACATCTGTTTGAAGAACTGAATTAAGAACAAGAACTGAGTTAAGTGAGGGAGCCTATCATATGACAATCTACGTGATGGGTGATGAATAGTATTAGGAACATGTGCAAGAGTTTGAGTAAGGAAAGAACTGAATGTGTTCAAGGACCAAAAGGAAGTGGTGTCTATAAAACAAGGGGTTTAAGGGAAAAGCCTTTTCATATTTTATCATGGAAGTACTCTGAGGACATTCATTTAAGAATCTTGCATTTAATTTAATAATAGGTGTAAGTCATTGCAAGAAATTAAGCAGTGAGATGGTATTGTTATATTTACATGTTTTTATTAAACATAATATTCATACTTATTTATGGGGTACATTATCCAACTTTTCTTTACACAAACACACACACACACACACACACACACACACATCCTTCCCAGCCATTCTACTGTCTACCTCTATAACATGAACATTTTTAGCTCCCACATATGAGTAAGTACATGCAATATTTGTCTTTCTGTGTCTGGCTTATTTCATTTACCATAATGATTTCATTTTTTATAACCTAATAGTATACCATTGTATAAATATACCACATTTTCTTTATCCATCAATGAACACTTAGGTTAATTCTATATCTTTGACATTGTGAATAATGTTTTGATAAACATGGGGGTGCATGCATTCCTTTGCTACCTTGATTTTCTTCCCTTTGTATAAATTCCCAGTGAGTGGTGGGACTGATAGATCATACAATTGTTCCATTTTCAGCTTTTTGAGAAATCTCTGTACTGTTTTCCATAAAGGCTATACTAACATTCTCACTAACAATGTATGAGAGGTCCCATCTCTCAGCATCTTTGTCGGGCAAATTCTCAACCAAGAGGAGCTTGAAACAAGAATGGATGTGGAATGGAGAAAAGTCAAATAGAATTGACAAGTATTAATAATGCTTCTTGAGATGGTTTTCTGTGAAGGGATGCAGAGAAGAAGTGCATGGACACTTAATAAGTTTAACAAAAAGGAGGGCAGATTAAAAATGTACAGATGCAGGTAGGCTGGCAGGTCTGGTATTAGAAAAAGAAAGTCCATTCTGTTTTAATTGCTTCTCTCTCTTTTTTTTATTTCTCAGAGTAATATATTAATACAAATCACAATCATTGGCTGAGAGTAGGTGAAGGGGTATTATGGGATTGAAGACCAAAATGTGATAAAAGTATCTCACAGAATGGAAATGAATCCTAATGAGTTGATGAGATACAAAACTCGTTGGTTCCTATTATTGTTTTACTTTCAGTAGGGATTGTGTGGTATAGCTATTTGGAAACTCACAAGAATCTTTTTTTTGTTGTTATGATACCTATATTTTAAACCTTGTTTAATAGATTTTTGATGTGCGACCTCATAGCATAACTATTAAAAGTGTGAACTTTTGATTCAAATAGGCCTGACATCAACAGGATAAATTCCTTAATTGCATAAGCCTCAGCTATTTTATGTACTCATTGGGGATGACATCTTTGGGATAATCAGCTTGAGTTCAAATCTGGACTCCACTGCTGACTAGCTGTGAGACATCAGACAATTCACTTCTCTGAAAAATGATAATAAAAATAGTTCCTAACAAATAATGTCATAGTGAATGTTAAAGAACATAAATATTTTACAAATGTCCAATTCCTTAAACACTGAATGTTCAGTGAAAATTATCTATTAATAACAATGTTAACAGTAGTTGTATCACTAAGAATCTGGTGCTTGAAAATAGCATCTTCATGGCCATGGAGGTTTATTTTTTCCCTCTACATTTTAACCAAAGTATTTCCTTTTATTCCAATATCAATTGAGCCCATAAGGGGTAGACTTAACCTATATAGATGTGAAGAGTGGTCCTATACTTAGATCAAGTGTGAAGTTTAGCATATTATTTTAAAACTATGTGTGGAGAGCAGCAAAGCAATGAAAAAATTTGGTACAAAGACTGCATTCTGCAAACAAATACAGAGTATTTAGGGTAAATTACTCTTTTAGGAGGATGAATAAAATGTAGTTTTATTTAACTTTTAAAATGTAATTCATTTCAATAACAGCCATTCAAAAGGCCCACCAGGAAACATAAACATTATGATTGTCTACTATAAGGACAGTATTCTAAAATACACATGGGATTATTGGGAAAGGTCAGTTGGCTATACTAGTTTGAGAGAAGGTCACATCTTAAAATGTCATTCTTTCCATCTATTCATAAACAAATAGGTAGTGATCTTTGGGTAGAGATCAGAAAGATCTCTAATAAAGTCTGGGCTTTCAAACATGCACTAACTTCTTCTTTTGAAATTATCTCCCCACTTTTTTTTTATATAACCTATATTCCTGTCAGATTGGCCTTGTTGTGCTTTCCCCAGCAGATCCCATTTCACATTGACTTGTGTACTTTGGAAAACTATGTTTTTTGTACCTTCAGTATATTTTCCTTCATCTCCCCATGTTAAAATCCTGTTTATCTTCATAGACATAACTCAAATGGAAAGGAACTTTCCCCAATACTGCCTGTCCACTTATGGCTTCCCCATTTGTAAACATCTGTTGCTCTTGATTTTTACTTCTTATGGTCTCTGAATATTTACTAATGTTCAGAATAATACTAAGCATATACTATATATGTATGTATGTATTATCTATGGCTGCTATCAAGCTCCTGGAAAGTGTTATTGGTTATATAACCTTTGAATTCTTCTAGTAATAGTACTTTATCCTTTACATGAAAGGTGTTTAGTAAATATTTTAAGAAGTTAATATCATGAATACTGTGTTGTACCACCTAGATCCCATTTCAGGACTGAAGGCTTTTTTTTTTTTTTTTTTCTTTTCCCCCTCTAGCTGCTGGGGAGATTATCAGGTGAAATCCCTTGCCATTTTTGAGAAATGCTTTGGATGAAGAGAGCCCTCATTCAGGGCTGTCTCCCTTCACTGAGCAGCCCACATCCAGTGCTGTCACATGGGAGTATAAAGGCACAACCCCCTCACTGTACCCGAATAACTCTCCAGGGCCATCCTAACTTCACGGTTGGCTCAGCGTTGGTCTAGACCTTGTTGTGACTGCACCACAGCCTAACCTACAGCCATTCCTACTTCTTCTCCTTGCGCACCCCTAAATTGGTGTTGATCCTGAGAGAGCATGCACTAATAAACCCTCTGCATTTACTTCTCCATTCAGAGTATAGTGCTTGGGAGACCTCAATCTGCGGCAGTCAGTAAGAAATGTTACCAACTAAAGAGCATGTTTTTATGTTTAGCTGTTATTCACACCTTTGAATCGTATCTGCTAATAAGAAATGACATTTTGAACTTAATTTGTTCCTAAAACATATAGAGATATATAGAGATAGGTATAATACACTTGATCATGAGCTCTATATGATCCAGTTTTGTTGTAACATTCATTTAAAAAACAGATCATTGGCCAGACACAGTGGCTCATGCCTGTAATCCTAACACTTTGGGAGGCCGAGGTGGAGGGATTGCATGAGGCCAGAAGTTCAAGACCAGACTGGACCATATAGTGAGACTTCATCTCTGAAAAAATAAAATAGTTAGCTGGGCATGGTGGCATATACCTGTAGTCCTAGCTGCACAAAAGGCTGAGGTGGGAGGATTACTTGAGCCCAGAAATTCGAAGTTACAGTAAGCTATGATCAGGCCACTGCACTGCAGCCTGGGTGACAGAATGAGACCCTCCTGTCTCTAAAAGACAAACAAACAAACAAGCAGGTTATTACACTAATGCACTAATGTGATATGACAGCCATTTAGTGTTCGTGTTCACAATGCTAGGCAATTGGTTATATAAAATGGGGTTAAGTTGTCTCTAATTAGTTCAATGCACTGCATGGCAACTCTGCATGAAGCTCTATTTTATGTATTTGATTTAATGCTTATTTTAAGTACTTTCTATCCTGAATCAATTGTTTTCTATCCAAACTTTGATCACTGCAAACCTTATTGAGGAAAAGATTTTCCGGAATTGGTTTTCTATCTGCCTTGCACTAGAATGTATCCATGCTAAAGAAAAATCACAATATTGAAATTCCAATGTTTGTCTAGTTCTTATATTGTAAAATATGATTAAGTCCTTTTCTGTGGGTTATTACAATAGGGAACTATTGATTAAATTAAACCAGGAAAGTAACTGTACTCTATAACTGCATTATCAAATTTTGGCGTTGTGCTCTGGTTTCTTCACAGCTCTGTTTAGTCAGATATCAGATATAAGAAATAATAATTGGGATTTTCAGAAAACAGTATTCATGATGCTTTTAGACAGTTCACATATGGTTCAGCCCATAGGCTCAAGGGTTGTTGAGGTCAAAAGTGACTCAATATTTTGTGTCTAAGTGCCGCCAAAATGCAGACTTCAAAGACTCTGTCATGCTGCATAACTTGACCCTGGTTCTGTATCAGTGGCCCTTAGGCTGTGAGGGACACCAGACATGGGCGTGTGTTCTGATGGCAACTGCAGAGCTCACAGGGAAGGTCTTATAAAATATGAATAGACTGACTCCTCCACTCCCTCCACCTTTCCTCTCCAGTCAAGAGTGCACAGCTGGTGAGCAGAGATCAAATACAACTCAGATCAGCCACTTCCTTAGTCAAGAG
This sequence comes from Cheirogaleus major, assembly GCA_963574435.1. Classification (NCBI taxonomy): domain Eukaryota; kingdom Metazoa; phylum Chordata; class Mammalia; order Primates; family Cheirogaleidae; genus Cheirogaleus; species Cheirogaleus major. The sequence goes on from CAUYPO010011510.1 coordinate 57,137, forward strand.
TTCTAAGCGAAGGTACCATGTCACTGAAATCAAGAAAATGTCAAATTCCTGACTTTTATTTGAAGAAATAAAGTAAAATGTAAGATTTCTATATAACAAATGCTAAGTTTTAACTTTACTTTTCTAGCATTGTCCAGGCTGAGACTGAGAACAATTCCATACCCTGAGTAAATATATTAATATGATGTTATAATAAATGTATATGCATATAATATGTTTCTTCCAAATCCAGTAAGCTTTAATGTAGATTCAAATGAATATTCCTTAAATGAACTAGAACCTCTAACTTCTCACTTTATCCTAATTCAATTCCTTGTTAAAATATGAAAAACATTTTATTATATCCTTGTGTCTCAGAAATTTAGTTTATCAAAACTGACCTTATTAATATTTTGCATAAACCTTTTAGCCTAGTCAGTGTATACATATCTGTAACTCAGCTTCAGAAGAAAGGAAATATTATGAAATCATAAATCAGGATGTAGTTATTTCCCACCTGTTAGATTTTCCCTCAAAATTCATATTCAGGGTCTGTGTCTATTTTTGCTTGTTGTACCCCCACTGCCTTGAGCTCAATTCATATTTTTTGGAAGAAAAAATACTTTTAAAGGGAGTAGACAGAATAGGGGACAGTTAAATTTGATGCATTTAGATCGAATTCCTTTTTATTCCATGGTGCCTCGGCATCTTTCTGAGGCAAGACTGATACAAGGGAATTCTTCCCAGTCCCCAAGATGCTGCTGTGCTGTATTTTCTCCCACTGCTGACCAATATCATACTCTAATTGTCTTCCTCTGGCTCACTGTTTTTCCCTCTTCTATCCATTGTTACTAAATTCCCTACAGCATTTTTGAGGGTTGGTGTGTGGGAGTGGGGGAGTAGTAAGTGGCTTTAAGATAGTATCGGTTGACTTTGAGAAGGTAGCAAACGGCCAAAGCTTTTTTTAAATGCTAGATATGTTACAAGAATACATAAGCTTTTATGTTTGTTGTTATAACAGTCCATAATCCATAAGGAACTATATAGGAATCCATAAGGAACTTTATAAATATCTTTCATTCACGTATTCAACAAATATTTATAAATTAACTTCTAGGCTTTAATCACTGCTGTTCTAAGCACTGGGCATTCACTGTAAGACTATACACAAAGCCCTTGTCTTGATGGAGCTTACAACTGAATGGCAGAACAAAGGAAAAAAAATATATATATATATATTATATTTATACAGACCACCCTTCATATCACCAGATTCTGCATCCGCAGATTCAACAAAGTGAGGATCCAAATAGCAAATAACAAATGCTGGCATGGATGTGGAGAGACTGGAACACTCTTACACTCCTGGTGGGACTGCAAATTAGTACAACCCCTATGGAAAGTAATTTGGAGATACCTCAAAGAGCTAAAAATAGAAATATCATTTGATCCAGCAATCCCACTACTAGGCATCCAAAGGAAAAAAAGACATTCTGTAATAAAGATATCTGCCCTCGAATGTTTATAGCAGCACAATTTACAATTGCAAAGATGTGGAAACAACCCAAATGCCCATCAATACATGAATAGATTAATAAAATGTGGTATATGAATACCATGGAATACTACTCAACTACAAAAAACAATGGTGATCTAGCACCTCTTATATTATCCTGGATGGAGATTGAGCCCATCCTTTGAAGTGAGGTATCACAAGGAGGGAAAAACATGCACCACATGTACTCTCCATCAAATTAGTACTTATTGATCAACACTAAGGTGCTCACATGGTAGTAATACTCACTGAGTGCCAGCCAGGTAGAGGGGTGTGTGGGGGGTAAACCCACAGCCAATGGAAATGAGGCATGCTGTATGGGGGAAGGACAGCTTGTAGCCCTGGCTTGGACTAGGCGAATGCATTTCATGTAATAAAAATGTTTGTACCCCCATAATATCCTGAAATAAAAAATATATATATTTTTAAAAAGCATTAAAATATCAATACAATAATAAAAATATAAATAGAAAATAAAGTATAACTATTAATATTTATATAGTATTTATAATACATTTTTTAGGTATTATAAGTAATCTAGAGATGATTTAAAGTATGTGAGAAGATTTATGTAGGTTATATTCAAATACTACACCATTAATACAGGTATAAGTGACTTGAGCATCTACGGATTTTGGTATGTGTGGGGGGCGGAGCCCTGGAACCAATCCCCTCTGGATACTGAGAGATGACTGTATGTACCGTATGTATATATTATGTATGTCAGTGGGCGAGTACTATACAAAATAACACAAAGGAGGACATTTAATAGAGAAGAAAAATATGTGTGGTACAATTTATTTAGGATGGTCTTAGAATATATTAAAATACAAAAGAAATTATGATTTTTTTAAATTAAGTAGATTAGCAAGGATGTAGCCATAGGTTTATTTGACATAATAGTATTTCAAGAGAAAAAATAACAAATGCAAAGACCCTGAGACAGAAGCATGCTTGCTCTTTTTTACAGTCTAGAAAGGGGGCCAGTAGCATTGCAACACAGCAAAAGAGGTGAGAGAGTTAGTAGATGAAGCCAAATGACAAAGGGCCTTGAAGGGCATAAGGACTTTGTATTTTGCTGAACGAGATTAGAAAATATTTTAGGTTCTAAATGAAGAAGAGATATAATCTCATTTAAATTTTAAAAGGATTGTTCTGGTGCTGGGTGGAGAACGGCATGTAAGAGCTAGAGAAAAAATTATTTCTTATATTAAAAAAAAAAGAAAAGAAAAAGCAGAAGAAGAGGAAGAAAAGTTTAAAGGCAGAAGTCCAGCATGGTAGGGTGGGCTCATCAGGAACCTGGCTTCTTAGCTCTTGTTCCATCTATATCCTGAACCCATGACGTCTACCTCATGGTCCAAGATGGGCATTTGTGCTTTAGTCCCATGTTTGTAATCTAGCCTTTCCTTTAAAAACTTTCTGGAATTTACAAATGCCACTTTAGCATCACAGCATTGGCCAAAATTTAGTTCAATGTCCTTGCCTAGTTGTAGGGAGGCTAGGAAATATATTCTTTAACCTAGCCATTTATTTGTCTAGTCAAAAAAAAAAAAAAAAATTAGAGGTTTTAAATAGTTCTGGTACAAAATGCTTGGGAAGCATCCCAAAACAGTAAAAAGAAGTATAAATTAGGAGACACTTTATTTAAATAACTGAAGCTCAAGCTCAAGAACTTAGAATTTGGTCTTTCGAGGGTGTGGACAGTCCATTCTCCCTACTTCAGAGTGCCCAGTCCTCTCTCATTCTCCTCTACTTGAATTAATAGTTTGCTGCAGCTCTACTCCCTCATATGCATTGTTCTCCCAGACTTTGGAGCCTCATGCACTTCTTCACGAGAGCCCTCCCTAGTCACAGATTAAATTATTCTCCTCTGTCAGTAAGGTCTACACTTTTCCTTTATAGAACTTAACACAATTTGTAATTTTATGCCTGTATAAGTATTTCATTAATATTCATCTCTCTTACTAGGCTCTAAAAGACCTGAGTGGGTCCATGTCATCTTTGCCCACGATTACATTCTCAGTGCCAGTACAATAGCTGACATGTTGTTGTTGACTGGAAATATCTGTTGAGTAAATGAACATCTGAATAAGAAATTCACATAGTACCATGTAATAGAAATCAAGACACAAGGATCAGATTTAACGGTCTTAGTGCTAAAGTCCAGGAGACTAGAAATTTCCTGGGATCATTATAATAAGTATATAAAACATATTATGTTTTTATAATACATATTGCTTGTGTGTGTATAATTACTGTCACAATAACCCCTTACCTCTCTATAACACTTAAAAAAATTGTGGAGCTCAGAAAGCTACAAACTAAATAGCAAAATATGATGTTATTTTTCAGGCCTAAATAATAATGTTTTCACAGTTGGGAAATATATAAAATCTTTTGAGGAAAAACACCTGCTTGCACTCTCTATCTTATGCTAATTTTTATAATATCAGGTTTATATAAGAATCAGATAAAAAGAAAGAGTGTAAATCATCAATATGACATCTGCCTTTCTTTAGAGATTTAAGAGTCTGTACTAACAATGTTATAGAACACAAGGGGCTAATTTCAGAGGAAGGTCAGAAACATAAAAACAAATTACTTGGACAAATTTGAGCATTATTTTTCATTAAGAATCAATGTCCGTGCTCATTATATGCATTGTTATAAATATATTTTATAGTTGAGGATAAACAAAATGCATTTGAAAGTTGTCAATGATCTCTAGGAAGGACTGTTGCTACACTTTAATGAAACAGAGAGCTTGTCTGGCATGTGAGACAAATTTTTTTTTTTTTTTTTTTTGAGTCCTGTCGACCATGCAGATAGTTGATAGCTTCTCACAGCCAGACTGACACTTTTAGGTAGAGGTTTACTGTAGCATACAAGAAACAGTGACCTGTGATACAGTCAAATGACTGCTAAAATGGTATGAAAAGAGATTTCAACTCCCTGCGGCACTACTAATGTACCTGAAATTTTTAAAGTGCATTTTAGTAGTTATGAAAGGATTCAGATAGAGAGCACTAAAGACTTGTGGTGCCCTCACTTTATCCACCTCAGCTCCCAGCACAGAGAGGCATCCCCTGACTGCTAGCATCACTTGTAGCAGAAGCTCAAGGGATGTGCAAGATTACTTTATACTCAATTTGATCTTGGCCCTTTCTGTTTGATCTTTGCCTCTGCTGAGATTTAAATTTAGTAGAACTCAGGAGAGAGCTTTTATTTTGATATGCACTCTTGTAGATACTGACCTAGAAAGACAAAGACTTATTATATTTAAGTTATCTGATTTGCATACTGATTCTCTCTTACTGAAAGCTTGAGCAACATTTGACTGGTGAGTTCTAGGAAATAGGTTTCGTAGCCAACTGTCAATACAAGTAATCTTCTGATTTATAGAGGTTAAAAATAACATTAGTCAAATTTTCTCCCAGAAAAAGTCACAAAAGAGTATTCTTTTTGAAGACCTGATAGTCAAACTCTGGTAGATGAGATGACATTTTCATTGAAGATAGGGACTGTTATCAATAAATAAACTGAATGGAATGATATATTTGTAGAACATAAGATTTTTAAAAACCCATATAAATAATTTAAAATAATACTGCACTGCTAATCATAGAAAACTGTATTCAATGTGATGGAAAAAACTGTTGTGTACCAAAGACATGGTTTCAAATTTTGCAGTGTTTCTGAATAGCTGCTGATCTTAGAGAGATAATCTCTGTAATCATAAGTACATAATTATTAGTGGGATTAGAAATACCTATTTCACAGATAGATTTTAGGTATAGAATATAAGATAGGAGGTAAATAAGATAGAACTAGATTTATATCTCAGATCTGTTAATTAGTAGATGGAACTCCAGGTGATTTACTAGGACTCTTTAAGTCTGATTACTAATTGCCCCCCGGTGTTCATTCCCTCTTACATTTGACAATTCATTCAGCTACCCTTGGAGCTAGGCAAAGCCATGCGACTAAATTATGGCCAATGGGGTACGAGAGGAAGTAATGTAGGCATGTTCTAGATATCACTCCATAGCCTCCGCTACTCTTATACCCTTCCAGTGGACTTGAAGGTAGACATAATAGTGGAATGAGAGCTTTAGCCATTCCATAAAGACAATACTCCTAAGGATGACAGAATCACTAGAAAGATGGTATCTGGGTCCCTGCTGATCTTGTGAAACAAAGTTGCCCTTCTAACCTGCCTGTAACTCTGGGCTGCCATGTGAGAGAGAAACTTCTTTCTCATTCAAACCGCTGTGTCTTTGTGTCTCTTTGTTATAATATCTCGGCCTATAGCTGGAAAATGGTAGCTGTAAGCAAGAGACTAGCAAGAGATCCCAGCTTTAATTTGATAATCTATTAAAGTTAAGTAGTAATAGTACCTACTCATAAGGTTTTGTTGAAGACAAAATAGTTTCTATGTAAAAACCACTTAAAATAGCACCTGGCACATAATTACAATATAGGTATTAGCTGTGTTTATTTTTTATTCTAATTATCAGCAAATTATTATTTGTTTACTTTACAAAACTTTATAAATTAAATATTTTATCCTTAATAAGGCATAATGAGAAATATGAAAAGAAATAGTGGTTGAAAAGAATGTCTTTATCTATGCCATGAAATTAAACAGTTTTCTATTTTCGCCTAAAAATATTTTCAAGAAAGTTACTGAGATGAGTTTTTGGATTTTTTTTTTAATTTATGCACAACTACTTCTGGTTTACTATGGTTATGTATGTGTTTATGTGCGCATATGTGTGTTTTGCATTGCAAATTTTCCTAGAGCACATCAAGTATATAATCATTCTTCTACCTTTGAAAAAAATATCTTTTAGCTTCCAAAGTTGCCATCCAATCAGTGCTGGTAGTTTTATCTATCACTTTGATATCACGTGATTGTTCTTAACCAGGGTTCTGAACACCTCACTCCCTTTTACAAAAAAAAAAAACCAAAAACCAAATTTCCATGGCTTCCCCTTTACTGAAGAGTATTATGCAAGTTCCTTAGCATAGCATTTGAAATTATTTTTCAGCTTAGTAACAAATTAGTTATAACTGTGAGCATTTATCCTGGTCTGATTTTTCTCAGTCATTACAAGCTCAATAGCCATTCTTCCATGTTCATAAGAATCTCTGTTCTTTACCTTATGTCACATATTTTAAGAGTGTATTTCTTAGAACAGTTCATCTGCCAGGTAGCCCATGAGAACTGCAATCTATTGGCAAGAAAATTATGAAATACTGTGGGCTATGTTTCTTCCTTAGAGATATCAGAGGTGCATTAACTATTAAAGTCTCTGAGCAGTCCTGGAGAAACAAAATATAATTTTCTTTAACCCAGTATTCCCAAACATAGCACTATGAAACTCTTTATTAAGCACCTGTTCATCTCAGACAACTAGTTTTGTGGAACCCATTTTCAGAAATCTTTTCCCAAAAGATTACAATTGCTGGGATCACAAGAAGTACTATCTTCCCTCATCACCACAGGTATAATCACTCTCTTTGCTCTGTGCCGGTGGATCATTCTATGATTTTCTTATGTTCCCCACACTGTATCTTGTACTTGAAATTCTTGTGAACATGTGACTCCCTACGTAGTTTGTGAGTTCATTTAAAGTGGTTCTATATTTTCTTCTTTTTATCACCCTACATTGCCTACTATAGAGTATATAGTGGGTAATCAGTAATTATTTTCTGCATTTGATCCCCTCTTGTTGGAGTGGAAACATGTAGTTTTAAGAAATCAAATGTATTGGCCGGGTGCGGTGGCTCACGTCTGTAATCCTAGCACTCTGGGAGGTTCAGGCAGGAGTTCCACTTGAGCTCAGAAGTTTGAGGTTGCTGTGAGCTAGGCTGACGCCATGGCACTCTAGCCTGGGCAAAAGAGTGAGACTCTGTCTGAAAAAATAAATAAATAAATAATAAATAAAATAAAATATATTAAGACAATCTAATTAGTGCTATCTTTCAAATGATCTGGTACTTTTCTACGTAATTCTTCCCTTGATCATAACTTTTATGGAACTATCTTGGAATCTTCATCTGTATGGGCAAATTTTAGAAAATAGAATCCCCTTAATTATTTTAAACATGAAAAGATTGGTTCATAGGTTATTAAATGGCTTGGTAAGGATGAAGAAGCAGATTGTAAATTAGGTTGTAAGGAACAAATCACAAAATCACAAAGTGACATCACTGAACTAAGCTACCCAGGAGAGCTAATGCCTTTTCTGTGATGAAAAGACACTGACTTGTGAACCACTCCAAAAAGCTGAGATCAGGACACATCCACAGTTAGGAAGCTACTACGTGCAAGAAAGTGCAGTGATCAGGAAACTCTCTCTACTACTGCTGGGTTCAGAACTGTGCAAGACTCACTTCAATCAGCCACGTCTAGCCCTTACTCACTATAGAAATGATAATGGCACCCTGGAAACTAGGCTAATGCTGCCTCAGAAAAAATAAATAGATTTCTCCACAACCATGTTTTCAAACAGAAGCAAAAGCACAGACTCTGCCGGACTTGACTTTTCCAAATCTTCTTTGATTGTATCTGCTTGGTAGAATTTAACTGTCATCTAAAACCCTAGCATCTGGGAGTTTAGGAAATGTATCCTTTCTCCTTCTAGCATTTACTACACAGAAAGGCACACAAAAGGAAGGTGAAATGGATGTTGGGGCCAGTCCAAAGTTTAGCAGACTAACTACAAATCTCATTGCTTTATTCCTACCTAATGTTTTTGTTCATATGCCTTCTCACCTTTCTATGCCCCTATTCATTTGATTTCTTGTCCCCTGTTCTTTTACTCCCTGCAGTTTATGCAGCTTAAATCAACAGTGAGACTTCTACCCTCACCTAAAGGAATTTGATACAATAAAGGAGGAAAGCAGTGACATGTTTATGAAACATACCATGTTGTAAGTTAGCAAGCAATATTGGATTTATTCATAAACAACCTTCTAATTTATTCCTATGAATGATTCTGTGTTGTAGACATTAATCCTATTTTACTAAACACAAAACTGTGGCATTCTGAATAATTATCATAGCTCATGTTCCATGTAAATTTGGGACCCAGTGTTCTTTTCACAATACTGTGTTATCAAAGATTACCTGCAATATGGAGCAAACTGAACTCCGTTTTCCCACGTTTTGCCTGGAAGATAAAAGTAGAGAGTTTAAATTATAGCACAGTGTGCAAAAACTCGTATTACTGTTTCTGTCATGGGACCTGTTTTATGGTGAACAGCACAGTTTCACTGATGTATATGCATCAATTCTTACCTTACTGAAAGGTGATGCTATATTCCCTGAACCTCGCCATCCGCTTCGGCTTCTGATTGCTTTAGTCTCCTAGGCTTCATATTGTTGGTTAATTTACATGCTCTGTCAAGTCATACCAGAAAAATCACCTACTCGTTAGTCAGCACAAAGGAAATATATATGATCTGCTAGCAGAATATTCCTTCATTTTTATTCACTTGTGTTGCCTTTACTTGTTAAATATCCATTCTATATGATAAAAATCTATAATAATTAAATGAAAATCCTGCAAGTACAATCTGTCATATTATGAATCCACTCCTGTATGTTTCTGAAGTATGCTAAGCACAATACAATGGATATAGAACTGTGGAATATTTAATTACATTTTAATTCCCTTCGGAATGACATGCTAGGGTCAGTTGAAAGAAAAACAGAAGAAATATCTTTTGAAACATCAAATCTATTTTAACAGGTTAGGTTATAGTTCTCCAAAATACCAAGATTTTGTAAATCATTTAACAAGCCCAGTTATATCTTTTCACTGTACAGTACTTTATTTATGAACACTGTGCTCATAATATAGTAACTGCATCAGAAATATCACAAAAAGATAACAAATAAATAGCTTTATCAACTAGCATATACTTTTGATGAGATTTAAGCATTTGAAGGCACTTGTTAATTAAATGTAAAATATACTATGAAAACCCTTCTACTTTGTTTTAAAGTCCACAATTTATACCTAAAATTGAATATATCACTAATATGGAAAATATGTAATATGTTATCAAATAATATTCTATAAAATAAGAGAATCATTAACATGATTTTTATCCATTCCATAAAGTTAAATTAAAATGTTGAAGACCTTAATTATTTTAATTTTTGTTTGATCTGTCTATTTGAAAGAAGCCACAAGGACACTATTATAGATTTAGCAATCATTTGGGAATGAAAAAAAAATCTAATTTTTAAGGGTAAAATTGAAAGTATAATTCAGAACTTTTTAGTATTTTTAAGACATATCTACTCCTCAAATGATCCTAAATAAATCATCCTGCCTTATTTACACATGTAGTTGCACAGGCATACATCTAAAAACATATATTTAAGTCCTGCTACATGCTATATATACTTTTATGTGCTGAAGATAACTAGATTTGAAAAGGAGGAATATATTAAAAATAATGAACATAACTAATGAATTTTAACTGTGTTATTGCTATACAGAGGAAATACAGGGCAATCAGAACATACAAGTGACCTGGACCTAGCCTAGTCAAGGCAGAAGGTGAAGATAATTATATCAGGCCTTTCTTTAAGCTCGGTCTGAAGGATAGGCAAGAGTTAGGCAGGAAAGGTGGGGATGAGGGTGAGGAATGAGATAGACTTTGAAGGGAGAACAGGCCAAGGAAACACAATGACTGAAACTCTGCATAATGGCAGTAACACATGGCCCTGGGAGAAGAGACTGGCAGGTTCTAGATCATAGAGAACTTTGTAAGATATATTGAAGATTTTAGAGAAACTCAGCAGTGTACCTTTCCTTAGTCCACTAATGGGCATACATCGGCCGGGCGCGGTAGCTCAAGCCTGTAATCCTAGCACTCTGGGAGGCTGAGGCAAGCGGATCGCTCGAGGTCAAGAGTTTGAAACCAGCCTGAGCAAGAGTGAGACCCCGTCTCTACTAAAAATAGAAAGAAATTAATTGACCAACTAAAAAATATATATATACAAAAAATTAGCCGGGCATGGTGGTGCGTGCCTGTAGTCCCAGCTACTCTGGAGGCTGAGGCAGTAGCATTGCTTGAGCCCAAGAGATTGAGGTTGCTGTGAGCTAGGCTGACGCCACGGCACTCACTCTAACCTGGACAACAAAGTGAGACTTTGTGTCAAAAAAAAAAAAATAATAAATAAATGGGCAAACATTATTTGTAGAAAATTGATATCATTGATGGAGAATTTTACTAAGATATTTATTATTTATAATATTCATTGACAGTGAAATTATCTCACACATTGAATAGGAATGAAATAATGAATCATTTCCTAGGGTTTTCTCATTTCTTCCATAATTTTTCTAAGTACTCTAATCTTATTTGGTCTTGTCACAGTGTGCTATCTGAAACTACCAAGTGACTCACTTTCCTAATCTGTTCACTACTTAGAGGTCAACAATAATTGTTTTATTTTCATTATAGTTTGTGTGGAGACAGGACATGGGAAGACTTATGTTGCCTGTAAGGCAACCAAGAATTTTCTTTGTAAATCTCACCAAGATCAGTACCATCGCATTATTTTTCACATTTTAGTAAACTCTGAGCTACCATTAGAGTCTGAATTGCTTGTAATCTCTTCTTCAAATTACACAGAATGCTTAGGAATTCCCAGAGCAGTACTTCTTTTTGACTTAGTATTCCGGGTTAGAGTTCAGGAAATCTGTGCTTTTGATAAGCACGTTTGGCCAAATATTTTGCAGGAGATTCATAGACTTGCATTTTGACCACCATTGCCTTAGAAGCAAAACAGTTGGCAAAAACAAAACAAACCAAAAAAATTCCCATGACTCAGAAAAATCACCAAGTTTCCCAGTAACCTGAGCCTCAGAGCAGTCATATCTAAAGGAGATAGTAAATTCTATGCATAGACCTTCTCAGAGTAAGTCTATGCCTAGAGCAGAATTTCTGATATAGCAAACTAAAAATGCAAGTTTTTAAAATATACCAAAAATGTCTATTTTTTCCTGTTATTCTTTCAAAGGGACTCAAGCCTTTGGGCTCAGGATATTGTCATGAAAGTGTTGTTTCTATAGCCCAAAGTTAGCTGGCACACAGCTTGTAATGAAATACCTAGATAACCTGGCAAGGTTCTGGCTAACTTTCATTCTTTCCTGTAACTTGCATCATTTTTAATATTAAAATCTTGGACCAGCAAAGGGATTTAGTTTAATTGTCAGATTAATCACTGGCCTTAACACATGGCCTACTCTGTCAGAACTGTCAACCTATACACTATTCATTTCTTATGTCCAGGCCTAGAAAATGATTAATGTTCACAACAAAAAAATGAAATTCATTTTTTAAAGCTACTAGTGTCATTGCACAGAAAGTTAATGAATGCACTATGTTTAAGAAATGAATAACTCTGCAGGTAAATTGTCATATTGAAGATAATTTAAGGAAATTAACCTCTGACATGCTGTAGGAATGTCACATAGTTCTGTAAAAATTAACAGATATGTTTTGATAGTCTCAAATTAAAGCTTTTATTCATTTATCCCTCAGGCAAAAATAACTGCTATGTATGTGTGGATGTGTTTAATCTTTCATCACCATAAAGATTAACTTTCAAAATGTGTTCAAAACCATGTGTGATATAAATAGATTTTGTAAAATAAATAACTTTTGTGATACATTCGGTGTTCTTACTTTTCCAAGATATTGGTATGCTGATACAGGAAAATGAATCGTTGTATTGTATGCTTTAGGTCAAATCATGGATTCCGTTAGATATGTACTAAATAGTGAGTGATATCTGCTCATTATTTCTCAAAGTATTTCTAATAATTATTTTCCTTTAACACATCTCTAATTTAAATAATTAGAATGGACTACACACCTACATACACATAGACACCCACACATATACCCGTTCACATGGGAGGGTGAGTGTGGCTGTGTTCAATGTAGGGGAGATATGCCTGTGGGTGGTAAATTCTAGAATAGCATTACGTTATTAAGTTGCATATCAAAACTGTTAGGGTCAACTAGAATTTTTTTCATTGTTAATTTTTAACTTTTATAATTAAAGATCTGCTAAAAATTGCCTAGAGCATAGGCAGTGTTATAGGAAATGTTAGCACCCCATGTGGAAATGTCACCTCACCCCTACATAAAAATCGCTCTTTCTACTTCTGTAAGAAGACAATAAAAAGGAAGATCTTCTACCTTCGTGTAAATAAAGTTAAGATATTAAAATGTATATTGAACTCACTTTAGAGTATGTGAATGAAGTTAGCGTATCAATATGTTCCTGATAAGAATTAAAGGACTTTTTTTTTTTTCTGAGCCCTGGAGAATTTAATTATGGAAGCCAACAAGAAAAAAAAAAAGTCTGATGTGAAATGATCGCAACTACTGAGTAGCCAATTATGTGAAAGAAATTTTATCACATAAGAAAATAATTGCAATGAATGAAAGTCTGACTCAACAAATAACTTAAAAATCTGAGAAATTTTTCAGTATGGAATTTAACTATCCACCTGTGCAAGTGTTCATGTAGACTAGATAAGTCTCCATCAGAGATACTGGAGAAGAGATTCCTGCTTTGCATGGGAGATTGATAAAAATTGTGTTGAAATCTTTTCCAGTTCTGAAGTTCTGTGGTTTTAAGAATTTATTGTAGATTTGGCAGTATTGTGTTGAATTCACTTCCTTAAGTTACCTGTTTGACCAAAAATATTTTTAAAAATACTAAATGGTACCTAATTTTTCTCACCTTGTATGTCCCTACTGTCTTACTGCCTTAGTTTAGATAGCCATTATATTTTGCTTTGCACTGGTGCCAGAGCTACGTACAGTCACCCTGCCTCCAGATTTTTCTCATCCAGTCCAAATCTGTTTAAAAATTGCCAGTGTCTCTCCATATGTTGCAAAGCAAAATATTAAATATTAGTATAGTACTCGAGGATCTGCTACTGCTTTTTTTTTCTCCCTCACCTCCTAATGCATTGCTTCTTTAAGGAAATGTTATAGACTGAATTGTATCCCCCCAAACTTATATGTGAAATCCCTAACCCTCAATGTGACTATATTTGGAAACAGGGCATTTAAAGAAGTAATTAAGGAAGGTAAGTGAGGTCATAAAGATGGAGCTTTAATCCGTTATAACTAATGTCCTTATAAGAAAAGAAAGAGATACGCAGGGATGCTTATGCAGGGATGCTTACGCACAGAGAAAAGGCCATATGAGGACACAGTGAAAGGTGACCATCTGCAAGCCAAGGAGAGAGGCCTCAGGAGCCTAGAAATGCATATTTTTAATAAGAGTCTAAGGTAATTGTGACTAACTGCCACGTTTAAGAAAGAAGAATTTTATTCAATCTTAGTATACTAAATGGTGTGTATGCCTGATATATATAGTAAATTACTTTTATAAGTAAATGTACCATCTGACAAATTTGGCAATTATTTTAAATTATAATTTTATAAAATTATGCAACATTAGAGCTATATCTTTTCAGTTGACAAATATGAAAATGGAACACAGAAAGTATAAGTCTCCTGGAATTAAGATTTATAGTAAAAAGTATTTGGAGGCCGTTTCCTATCTAGAGCTTATTAGTGATTTTTATGTGAAGTCATCATCAGAGTATCATAGATATTTAATTCTGGTTCTTGCCTGAAAGATAATATATTTAAATCCTTTATTTTGTAAGAAAGCTCAGTGCTCAGAGATTTTCAGTGAATTGACCAGTTACCCAGCTCCTAAGTGTGCTACTCAGAACTGGGACCCTTACATTTGTCTCCTGTGATTACTCCAAAATCATTTGAGTTCATTCACTGAAAATTTTCATTCTATCACATGTATAAAATGAAAGTTAACATAAAACATAAAATATGCACTTACCCTAAATATATAATTGTTAGGCTTGAGTAGAACTACAGTAAGATTTCTATTAGATTAAACAAGACTATTCTACTTTTTATTGTAATTTTAAGATAATAAATAAATGAATGCCTGACAGAGTGTCAGGGTGGGTGGGGTGTGTACATTAATCAGCATCCTTTCTGAAAAAACTCAGTGTTGGGAATTAGGTTACATTTGGATACCTCTATCAAATGATGGAAGCCAAGTTTTTGAAAGAAATAATGTTGCCTTTGTTAGCTTTCATTTTCATAAGATCTTTATATTTAAGTAATGTTTTGAATGAAATTGTTGAATCTTAGATTTTCTAATTACTCTCTATATCTAAACTGGGAAACATTTAGATGTTAGTAGCACAGATTTAACTCTATTTAACTCGAGAGCTTAAACATTGGATAGTTTATTCTCTTACATTAAAAAAAAGTTAGAAGTGAACATTCCTAAATTCTCCAAAGCATCAAGAAACGGGTTTCTTATATTCTGCTCTGACATCCTTAGTTATGGCTCCCATTCTCAAGGTCAAAGATATCCTAAATCTCCAACTCTGACATCGTCATTTTGAACAGGAAATAAGGAATGGGAGAAAGGCAAAAAGGGCATGTGCCAGTTATCTTCCCTCTCATAATGAGTTTTCCAATAAATACCATTAATAACATCTACTTACAATTCATTAGTCACACCTAATATGAAGGGAGGCTGGAAGGTTTAGTCTTCAGTGGAGACTGTCAATCTGGAATAAAATTAGGACTTTGTTCCTAAGAAGAAAATACACGTTGGATAGTTAGCCAGCAATCTTTACCAATCTATACTTTATTATTATTTTTGCTTCTCCTTAGATATTTTCCACCTTTGCTAAGAGAATATGTTCATAAAACCTAATTTGGAATAATAAAGGTATTTTAATCTTTGGTTACATACTATATGCTTAAGTCTAGCATGTGATACTGAAAACATGAGACACTTGCCTCAATAATATGGAGAAATGAAAAAAATGCAAAATTCCATTTAAATACTGGGGATAATATATGGAAGCATCTTTGTACACAAATCAAAGCATATAATGCATAGATACTGTTTCCATATATGTCTGCACAATCTAAGACACATAATTTACAAGCTAATAGTCAATAGAGAAAAATGTCATCAAAGTACGATATATCCTATTGGCTAGATTTTTTTTCTAGAGTTAACATTAATTATTATGTTGTTTGGATATTTTTTGTTTTTAGGAACTTAATTTAAAATGTTTCAAGTAAGAATGCATTTTAGTAATTCATTCAGTATTCTTAAATACTATTTTCAAATGGACCATGTCACTTTATCATGTGACAATTTAAAGCCAGCTAAAGAAATATTCAAAGGTTTCTTTTCAAACCATTTTGTTTTCTCACAGGTATCTTGTTTAATGTTTAGAGACTGTAACTAAGTCTCCATTTTTATTGTATGACTTTTGGTTCTATGAAAATACAATTTTAAGTCTTTTAAATTACCTGCTGAAGAGTCTTTTTGTAGAACTTAGCCCTTAAGGTTTCAGTCCTTTATGAAGAAAGGATGAATACAGGCTTCTTTCAGATAAGTATTACCCAAGATTTATATTAATATCTATTCAATGGTCTGGTAAGCCGTGTTCAAGGTGGTGAATATTCTATGCGTGTTTCTCCTCCTACATGAAAATAGAAAGCTAAAAGTATTAAAACTTCTTTTCATGCCTTCCGAGCTTATGTTAAGATGTGTCCATCCATCCAAATATTTCATTAAACATTATTCTTTACCTAGGGCTTTGACAAATGACTAGTATACTTACTTGTAAGGAGTTTTTTGTTTTGTTTTACTTTTGCTTTAGCAAGTACAAAAATCTTTTACCATGGCTATTAAGGAAATATATTAATAGTAATTTTTACATTATGGAATATATGAATATGAACCATTAATTGAAGTTATCAAACTTACCTATTTGGAATCAATAACTGGTATAAGTTTATACAGGTATATGTCTCATGCTACGTAAGTCTAATTATTTTCAATTTCAAAGAGATTGAAATCTTCAAGGTAAAATACACATTAAAACTTTCACTGCAATATTATTTTTAAGATAACAGAGGTTGCAATTTCTTTTTGTATTATGATTTTTAAATGCACAGTGGCCTTTCTACACTCATATTTTTATAATAGATAAGCCAATTATATATGTACATTATGCTATTTACAACAAGAATTTTGTTTTTCAAACATAACTTCTACTTTTATCAGTAATATATTTCGAAGGGGCCATTGAGGGATTAGATGTATTTTGTATATTGATCTGAGTGCCCTTAACCTATTTTTTACATGTTACAATAGCACATATGCTACAAGGGCATATGTAAAACGAATTAAGCTGGGAACTTAAGATATGTACATTTTATAGCATGTATATCTCAATAAATTTTTAAAATATGTATTAGAAGTTATTTCTTATGAAGTTTTTTTTTCCCAATTATAAAACAAATGGTACACAATGTTGTAATTGCTAATTTTTCTTTTTAAGGATAGGGGCTTGCCTGTTTTTAATTTAGATATCCTCAATATCTTATATAGTATCTGGATTTTAATGGTGACTTCCTGAGTATTTGCTGATTTAAATAATGAAAAGTGCATCAAAACAGAGAAGTTATACTTTTCAATTTTATCAGCTGACAAATTTATATATGACAATGCATCATATTCAGACATGACTGTTCTCTTCAAAGGGATTACAGTAATACTATTATTTCTATAAAACTGTGTTATTTTCTTAGTAAATTTTCTTTAGGAATTGAGGTTTATTGATACTTTTAAGAACTGTCCTAATTTTTGTAAAAATATTATTTTTGAAATAATAGTTTTGCTCATGCTTATCCTCTTATGATCTTCATATTCTTATTATTATCATCTTCATTTTATACCCCAAAAGGCTTTGCTTTAAATTATAATTTTACAAAATCAAGATGATGGAAGACACTCACTTCTCTGTGTGTTTATCTATATTTTTGTATCTATTAATATTTCACTTAGTCTATCTGTAAAATTGCCATTGGAAAATTGAATATAGGCTTCACAAAGTCTCTATGCTCATACATGTTAGCATTAGGAGAACACCCAAAAATTTTACTCAAAGACTATTTACTGTTCAATATTAATTTGATGAATGTTACTAGATTTTCAAGCCTATGTGATTATGTAGCATAATCTTGAGATAGATCTGGAAATGCATTACCAGTGATGAAAAGACATGGTTGTGAACTAGAGAGGACAGTGTGGATGATAAATGATGATTGGGAAAAGGGGAAAATGAGAACGTTGCTGGCCTGAACAATCCAAAGTGAGATTGCTCAAAGATGGGGAAGTGGTTTAGTGGCGATTCATGTCTTCATATTCCAAGAGAATATGGATTAGTATTAAAAGGGGTGATAGAAGGTGGAGCTACTTAAAAAGATTTCATAGAGGATCTTAATAACAGTAGATCTAAATGCAGTGGAAAAATAGCAAACCAGGTGCCAAATATGATCCATGTGAAAGTATTTTTCCTTGAAGTAGTATTTTTCTCTCTTCAAGGGTGGCAGTAAAGATCTTGAACTGGTGGTATGAGCTGTGTCATCTTTTTTTTTAGCTAGTTTAAAAGTCATTTGCTTTGCTATGAGAGTGAATTATGTGGTATTAAGTACTGCAGTAGCACTATTAAACATTATACCATCAATCTTTTTAGGCTGTGGAAAGGTCAGTGTCCGAAAGGCTATTTTGTAATTCCAACTTTAATTTCAAACTGAAGGCAGTTTTCATTGTGTCCCTTCATTTATTTATTTATTTATTTTACAATTGACATAATTCAACAAAAAATAAAAGCCCTCCTGTACTACCCCTGAAACTCTGGCCAAAATCCAAATATGGTAGATATTGTCTTTAAAATGTAGACAGACGGAGCTATTTCTAAAAATGGAATAGCAATATTAATTACCAACAGTAGCTAAGATACAGCCACAATATTAAAATGTCCTGGGATTCCTCAAATCTCTAATTAGCAGAAACATCACATTGTGTAGTAGTTTGTTTAATTCTTAATCACTCTAATGTGTAATTTTAGGTATAAATATATATTTAATTTCATATTCTCCCATAGGAAATACTTTTTTTTGCCAAGATTCTTTTTTGGGGAATTGAGGAGAAAAAAATAAAATAGAAGGAATTAATGTTTTTTTAGTTCCAAATTAGTATTCTAACCAAAAATGAACTTTTCTGGTTGGAGTGTTACCTTTAAAAATAGACCATATCTAAAGGTAACCGTGGAAGAATTGATCTTGATTCTTCTTAGATTTCTTTGATTAAAGAAAACATGTCACAAAAGAGATATCCATGGTGTTATGTTATTTTCAGTGGGTGTGTATCTGAGCTTTTCAAATTATTTTTTTCACATTTGATATAATCCTCTTGGTGGATTCTTTTTTTTTTATTTTATTTTTTTAAAATGCTGTCAAATCCACAAAGTAAAAGAAAAGAAACAGTAGTCAACATAGATTTTTGAATATTTTTAATGTATTTTAGCTTCGTAAAAAAGCCTGTTTCTAAAAACTATATATTGTAAATTGACATTTCAATACCTGATCATGGAAGCATTTCTTGTTTTGAAAATGACAGGGTTGCAACATATGATTTAAGTGTAACATTCGATATGTCAGAGCTAGCAATGCATTAATACAGATTCTAAGATATTGAAACAAATGCAAAAGTGTTTATAGAAATGGGTTTAGTGCTTGTAGAATTTAAGAAGGTTGAAAAGAGAACAACTCTATATTTGCCACATTAATCTCTTTACTATCTTGAAGCTTATTCCTATACCTTGAACTCATTTTTTTTTTCCTTCTTAAATCTTCTTTTTTTTTAAATCTAAGTATCTGTGGGCTGCCTGTCTCTAACATATGCCTTCCCTGTGTGAGCCAGTTATTCAGGAATTGTTTGATCTGAATTTCAGTGTCAATATAGATAAAAATAATATTATAGTCTCTTTTTTGAGGTTTGATAACTTTAGTCAAGAAGAGTTTACTGAAAAAACATTTATTGTGATATCCATTTTGAAAATGAAAGGGTTTGAATGATATTTTCTTCTAATGGTTTCATATGTTTACCTTACATACTTAACTATCTTTCAAGGTTTTTATATATTATATATTATATTAATTCTATATCCCTTTTATAGTCCCTAGATTTGTGCTATAACCATTCCAAGCAAGCAAAGTTACATAATTGGGAAGAAAAGACATAGCATGGATAATATTAAATTCAAACATTAGGAACCCTCACCCCTTGCAAAAAGGGCAAGGTGCAATGAGTATAGGAAATGTATGAATGTGAAAATGAAGGTCAATTTTAGGCTTCTGGCACTATTAAAAGACAATAAGAGTTTTAACTGGGAAAAAAAGAAAAGAAAAGCTGTTACTTGATTATATTTACATTAATTATTACTTACTCTTAAGAGACTGGAGATTCTCATGTATTTGTAGGGTTAAAATAGACTGCAGTTGAACAATCTTGATGAGGGACTGGAGGAGGAATTCATCTTTCACACCGGATTTAACCAAAAGCTTAATTAAATAGATTTTAATCAGACAGCTAATTTAAAGATTATAAATGAAAATCTTTAAAATAAAGGGCAGAAATGTCATTGAAATGAATAGCAACACATGACAGAAGAGAAAATAACTGCAGAAGAGCTGACACCTCTGGTCAGCACCTTTCCTCAAAGTCAATACATGTTTGGGTGATTTCTGGTGTTTTGCTTTTACAAGCAAATTTGCTATTATCAGTACTATGTCTGAATAATAGTTTCTCTGGGGAACATACCAAATAGTGTAGTACAGGTATTTATTCAAAATATATTTGCTGAGCCCTACTGTCTCAGTTCTGTTCTAAATTACGTGGATAAACCCAAGACATTATGAAACATGTATTCTAGCTGATAGAGTCAGACTACCCAAAACAAACATAAAAAAGGTGAAAATTATATGTTACAAAATTGTAAATTCTATGTAATTAAAAAATATAAAACAATGAAGAATAGAACAGTGATAAGGAGTATTGGGAGTTCCAGGAATTTAAGAGAGTTGAGGAATTTTAGATGAGGATGCCAGCATAGGCCTGATGGCAAAGGTTACATTTTAGCAAAAACATGGGAAGGTAAGGAGTTATCCATGCAGATATATGAAGGAAAAGAATTTCAGGAGAAAGGGGCAGCTAATGAATACCATGAAGGAAGGAAGGAGGATGCCTAGTGAATGAAAACAACACAGTGAGATGATGTGAAGATAACCTTAAATGATTTGCTCATTTAATATCTTATAATTAACTCTAAGGGATTTTTCTCTGAGTGAAATGGGGAGTCATTATAGGGTGTTGACCAGAGGGTTGCATAATTCTTACATTCTACCAGAGTCCTTCTGCTACTTGACAGAAGAGAGCAGAGGGTGAGAACAAAGTTGGAAGTTGAGAAAATGATTGAGAAGTATTACTGTCACCCTGGTAAGAAATGGTGGTGCAGCCCATGGTGATAGCTGGTGATGATTGGTGGTTGGATTCTAGATAGCTTTTGAAGAGAGTGGCATCATGGTTTTCTGACAGATTGAAGTGCAGTGGAGCACAGAGAAGAGTGAAGGATAACCTCATGGTTCTCATCCTGTACAAATGGAATAGATATGGGGAAGGTTACAGGAATAAGCTTTGAAGGCAACACAAGAGTTCAGTTAGATATATAATTAAGTATTTAAAGGGAATGATCTAGACCTACTGTGGTTGTGGATATATAGATGGAACCTCCCATCATGAATTTGGATAAGATCACCAAGAGTGTGAATATGGATAAGAAGACGGGGGAGCAAGGGCATTTCCCTTAGGTATTCTAGTATTAAGAAGTCTGGGGAGAAAGGAAGAAGCAGCAAAGAAGGCTGAAAAGAAGTGACCAACAATTTAGGGGAAAAGTAAACCTGTTGATAGGACAAATAAAAGGAGGGTTGTGAGTCAAACATTAGATTAAGCAATAAGGAAGTTATTGTTGGTCTTAGCAAGTGCAAGTGTAATAGAGTAGTGAAGGCAAAAATTCAACGGAAGTGGTTTTAATAGGGAGTGGGAGTAAAGAAGGATATAACCAACTCTCCCTTCAAGGTGCTTTACTTCTAAAGAGAGCAAATAAGTGAAATGATTGAGTTGTAGGATGCGACATGTGTTCATCTTTAAAATAAAATATATCAGTATTTTTTATAAAAATGTTTTCTAATAATTCACACTCTTTTTAGCAGTATGAAAGCATTCCCACGGATCCACATCTTTGTCAATATTTAGTATTACTAGTCTTCTAAATTTTTTAAAATTATTTGTGTGGAAAGTGACCTACCATTATAATCTTAATTTTTATCTTCCTGATTACAAATCAGATTGAATATTTTTTCATATCTTTGTTGGACATTAAAATCTATCTTGAGATATCTGTTTGAAATGTTTATTATATCTTGAAATATCTATTTTGAAATGTAGCAATTTTTTTTTCTCTTGGGTTGGCTATCTTCTTACTTGATTTTGTTAGGATCTCTATGTATATTTTACAATTAATCTTTCATCAATCACATGTATTACAAGTAACTTCTCCCAGTTTCTGAATTCTCTTCAATTTATTCTTGGATGAGCAGCAGAACTCTTCCTGATCCAAGAATATTTAAATAATACATTCTTTAAACATTCTTAATTAAATGAATATTGTAGTAAATGTTCACAGTTTTTCCTTTAATTTAAAAATGTTTCTTAGGCCCTCATTCTTAAAACATAATTTTGTTGGATATACAATTCTGGACTTACGGTTATTTTCTCTTAGCACTTAGAAGATATTATTTCAATGTCTTCCAGCTTCTATTGTAGCTCTTGAGAAACCTAGTTTTATACTAATTTTATTACTTTTGTAAATAATCTATCACGCCCTTTCCCTCACACTGGCTACTGCAGTCTACTATTTATCTTTGGTGTTTTGCAGCTGTACTATCATGTATGTGTTTAAGCACTGGTTATTTTTATTCATATTAGTTCACATATACAATGCTTTTGGTATCACTGTTTTCATGTCTTCATTAGTTGTGGAAATTTCTAAATAGTTATCTCTTCAATTATAATCTGACCTTTATTCTCTCTCTTTGGGATTTTATTTAGACATGTTAGATTATTTCATTCTCATATCCATGTCTCTTACCCTCTCTTTCATAAGTTGCCTTGCATTGTCTCTCTATTCTGCCTTTGATCAATCTTCTAATTCACTAATTCTCTAATGTCTACCTATCCATTAACATTTGTATGATGTTTTTCATTTCTAAAATTTCGATTTGATTATTTTATATATAATCATTTTTATCATTTCTTTTGTTACAGATTTTTCTGTACTTTAATCTTTAATCTTTAATGCATATTTTTTTAAATTTTCTGCTGTGGATAAATACAGTATTTGACATCCTTATAGTTCTATGTATTTTCTTGTTGGAATTTTTCTGTTGGTTATCATGCATGTCCACTTATTTCTTTGTATTTTTTCAGTTTTTTACTGAGTGCATATTTGTTAGATGTTAATGTGAAGAATGCCAGCAGTCTAATTACGGATCATTTTCTTCAGAGAAGATTTGTGTTTTCTTCTGCTGGAAGCCAGGGGGAGCTGCCAGTTTGAGATGATTACAGAGTTCTGCTTGATGCAGAAGATTCAGATGTGATTGCTCAGTTTCTGCTGGGACTCGGTTTAATCTCCAGATTTTCTTTGTTATTATTAGCATCTGTCCCAGAGTAATCTAGCTTTGTACTTGGTCGATGGTTAATGTATGTCTATGGTATATACACATGCGCGCGCACACACATACATACATACATATTTAGGTTTGAATTCTGTCACCTCTAAATATTAGCTATGAAACCTTGGGGGCAATTTTAAAAACTTTTCTCTAAGCTTTATTTCTTTTATGTATTTCATATTGCTCAATAAATTGCAACTAATATTTTTAATATATTTATATTTTTTCAACATTAGAAAATGCAGTGTCTGTAAAAGAACCCTCTTCCTCCTAAACCCCAAACCCTCTGTTGTCAATAGTTTACTTGTGTTTTGTAAATATTTTAAGATGAGGATTTGTCATTTTTTGTTTTTTGTAATGTTTTCTTCTTAGAGGCGTTTCAGTGGAGGGATAAGCACAGGGTCAGGAACCAGACTACCTGAGTTTGCATCCCATTTCTACTCCTTAAGACTTAGGTTACCTTGGGTTAGTTTCTTTTTTGTTTTTCCTCTATTACTTTGTTTTATTATTTGTACAATAGGAAAAATAACAGTATCTATCTCATACGCTTCTTGTGAGAACTAATATCTGTTACTACATTGAAATTGCTTAGTGCAATGCCAGTTGTCAGTAAATATTGTTTATGATTATCATCAGACAAAAAATATATCATATCCTAAATTGCTGGTAATAGTTATAGCTTACTAATGAAATACCAAAAATTAGAAAGACAGTGGACTTTTCCCTCTAATTAGTAATACCATGTTTCCCTGAAAATAAGACAGGGTCTTATATTTATTTTTCCTCAAGAAGACACGTTAGGGCTTATTTTCAGGGGATCTGTTATTTTCCCCTCAAAGCCTCAGCTTGTAGCACACACAGGATGGCCAGGACCTGACAGAGGGAGCCAACCTTGTTGGTGGGGCTGCCCGTAACTTTCCAGTCACCTCTGAGATAGTAGCTGTCACAATGTGACAGATGAGAAGGGCTGCTCCTCTTTTTTACCACTCCCTGAGGAAATGCATGGGTTGTGCAGATACTCTACGTAGCCACGCCCATCACTAGGTCTTATTTTCTGGGTAGGGCTTATATTGTGCAAATGCTTAGAAATCCTGCAAGGCTTATTTTATGGGTAGGTCTTGTTTTCGGGGAAACACGGTAATATGTTTATGGGCTGTGGAGTCTGTCTCAAGAGGTTCAAATCCAACCCTAACACTTCCCACCAGTGCCACCTTAACAAGATAAGTTGTCAAATCCTCAGTTTTATTACCTAAAAATAAGGAAACTAGGAATACTTTCATTGTAGGGCTGACATAATAATTTTAAAATATAATTAATGCAAAACATTTGAATATACAATCTACCCATAAAAATAAATGTCAGGTATAGTTTTTATGCTTAATTTAACTTAAAACTGTCAACTACATTCCACATGCTATCAACTTCTATGGTTTAAATAAAGAATTATATAGTATTAACTTCCAGATGTGCTTTCCTAACTTGTTAGGAAGCTGTAGAAAATTGAATATTCTGTTTCAAAAAGATATTACTATTATATGAACTAAAGACAAGGGGGGAATTAATATTAAACTAGTGGTATAATGTCTATTATAATGAAATTGCTGAACCATCACTGAAGTGAAAAAAATGTATGTGGAATTTCCAGACATAATCTGTAGACCGAGACAGTAAGAATTCTTAAATTAGGTAGAACTCAGTAAGCAATGTTAATTCCATGGTTTTGCTTATACTAGACATCACAATGCTGACTCAAATAGGTAGAAATCACATGGGTTTTTTTTATCTAAATTTAACAGTAACTTAAGAGGGACTTCAGGCAGCATTGTTGAGAATAGGGCTTTAATGAGAAATATGTTTATTTAGCCATGTCCATACAGATATGGACTGTCTGTTTCCATAACATCAATACTTTTCTGCCAACAGTTTTGTCCTCTATGAGCTTTGGCCATGACATGGAGGCTGTCTAAGACATTTGGTGACCAAGAGACTCTTACTTGGAGGCTAAGCTAAAAATATTAAATAGGTTCCTGCATTTTCTCAGTACCATGCATTTACTGTGTAGCATTAGACTTTTCCCTAAATACATTATTGTTTAATTATTTACTGTTTAATATCATATCATACCAATTACATAAGGATTTCAATAGACTTCAAGCATACTATTTAAATCACCCATAAGTTTATGGGGAGTTTACATCTGTTAGGAAAGGATACCGCAGTTAGCTTTGCCTCTTCCTATCACTAACACTAACATGTTATGTAACGGGAATCTTTGGCACTGAACCATAGATCCAGATGGTTCTTGGAGATAGGATCTAAAAATATAATTGTTTGAAAACTTTAGTGCATGTTTGCAATGCTATGGAATTATAAAACACAGAGAGATAGAACCTGTTTACGTATTTATCGTTTCTTCTCCTACCTCTGCCTAATGAGGTTGAAAGAAGTTATTAATTTTGAATTTGTTTTGAGTGGGAATACTAAGCTAATTGGGTATACATCTATGGTCTATAAAGCCAAAAATAAAAAAAAAATTTGAAATGTTTAATTCAAGCATTATTGAGTCACAACATTCATTTTATTGTCACCTGTACTTTTTTAAGACTCCTGCACATAAATAACTTGTTGGTAAATTTCATATTTTTGCTCTTCCTTTGTTCTCCTCTCCTATCTTCTTAGATATTCCAGAATCCTAAAATTTGGAATGATAGAGTAATCAAGGTTTCTTATTTTACAGAGGAGAATTTCATTTCTGTGTTCATTCATGCACCAGTTTTACAGACCAGGTCAGTGACAGAGCTGAGTACTAGGCAGTTTTCTTGACTTGAATCTTGAATGCTTTCTGCCTTTGCACACTGTGCTACACTGCTTATCGCTTTCCCACTCTACAGTTGTGTCTTGTATCTTGTTTGATATTTTTTGCCTAGAATGTTTATTTTTTTGCCTAACTTTTTATTTCAAATGAAGTCTTCTTTTCTAAATATTCTAATGAATCTGCTTGACTAATTAAAATAAGCTATAATTGATGTGTGAAATGCCTTTAGCCACTCAGGGTTACCTACTTTGAGTAAGTAATATTACTTAATTTTTGGACTTTGTTAATAAAAATAAAAATAAGTCTCTATTAGTATAACGTGTTTGTGGGAATGTTTGAGCTGACAGTTGGTTTTCTATTATTTCTGGAACATCTCCACACTTCCTCTACCCTTTGATACTTTTCTGTGGTGAAAGTCTGAAAAATGAAAGAACAGAAATCAAAGAAAACTAATTAGCTTGTCTTTTTTTTAACTGTTTAAATTAAACAAATTTTAATTGTAGTAAAATTCATATAACATATAATTTGCAATCTTAACCATTTTTAAATGTACAGTTCAGTAGTGTTAAATGTATTAACATTGTTTTGCAGCCAATCTCTAGAATGTTTTCATCTTGCAAAACTGAAATTCTATATCCATTAAATAAATCCCAATTTCTGTCTCCCCCTCAGGCCCTGGACATCACCTTTCTATTTTCTGTTTGTATGAATTTGACTATTCTAAGTACCTCATGTAAATAAAATCATGCAGTAATTGTGTTTTACAACTGGTTTATTTCACTTAGCGTAATATCCTCAATGTTCAACCATGTAATATTAATAGCATGAGTCCAAATTTTCTTCCTTTTTAAGCCTGACTAATATTTCATCGTATGTATAGCTTGTCTTGATTAAAATGTTTCAAAGAAAGTGAAAGGAGCTTTAAAATGAGTGTTCTGAAGAAAGCAAATAATTTAACCTTTATAAGGCAGAATGAAACAGGTAAATTGAAGTTCAATTGGGTACTGTGAAAATTCTCAAAAGGTAGAGAATTCGTCACAAATTCGGTGGTAGGGGCAGGAAGACATGTGAGGACACAGTGAGCAGGAGGCCACCTGCAAGCCATGGAGCAAGGCCTCAGAAGAATCCCAAACTGCTGACACCTTGATCTTGGACTTCTAACCTCAAGAACTATGAGAAATACATTATGTTGTTTAAGTTACCCAGTGTATGGTATTTTGTTTTGATAGTCCTAGCACACTAATATTATTTTTAAAATAAACATTTTTCACTTCTATCTTAGATAATTCATGGCCATGGAAGTTGCATACAAAGGGCATGCCATACTGATTCAGTAACTCTGCATCCTGGTTGTAAACAAAGGGCAAAAGAGGAGAAAAAATTCCTAGTTTGCAGTCCTATATGTATTAAGTGGGAATAGTAATTCCCTACTATTAATTTGTCCTACTAACAAATCAACAGTAAGTACTGCAACACTGTATAAAATACTTGATAGGTCTGGGATAAGTAAGGGATTCCTCAGAGAGTTCCTTCTAAGGAATGCAAATTTTAAGACAGAAGGAGGTGTGAAAACTAACCAACTTTCCAAAGTTAGAGTTTGTCATTCTTTAAAATCATCTCTAATGGTCTCTTAATCTCATATTCTTGGCTGTGTTCCGTTTGATTTGTAAACATTCATAATGGTAATACTGAGATGACATCACAAAGGGAGATACTGATTGACTTTAGTATCAACAGTATTCAATCCTAGAGCCATATTTAGCTATGTTGACATGTTTGTCATGTCATTTTTTTCAGTACTTCTTGATATAAGCTTATTTCATTTATACATTTTAATAGCTCATCAGGCACAATTGTTGCTGTATGCAGAATAAAATTAAAATACAGCAATTAAATATTAGGGTCTTATAAAGTGTCACTTATTTTCACATATATATGATATGTCTGAAATCAACATTTACACTTTGAAATGTTACTTCTTAAAATATAGGGAGTAGTGTCTAAAATAAGTGGTACTATATTCATATAAATACCATATTTTTGTCTTATATGTATACATAATTATTTGGTTGAATCATTTGGATGTTAGAGGAAGAAAATCATGTCATCTGAAAAATAAAACGTAATTTTTATATCTTCTTTTTCAATACTTACATGACTTATTTTCTTGAATTGTAGGGTTTCATAAAATGTCCCAGAGTGTTAAATAATTGTCAAGATGCAGAAGAACTACTATCTTGGTCATGATATTTTTGGCAATATTTTTAGTATTTTGGAATTTAACATGAGTTTTATGTAGGATTATGAAAAAAGATCATACGTAAAAACTTTTGAGGTTTTAATCCTTTTTAACTTAGACTTCATTAAAATTTTGAATAGCTGCCAAATTTTATGTAACATATTAAAATATATTCATACAATTAAACATTTTTATCTTTAATTTATCACTGTAATAAATTATATTAAGGGACTTCCTAATATTGAACTACCCTTGCATTTGTAGCTTAAATCTATATACCCTGTATTATTTTAATGTGCTGCTGGAAGGAATTTATAGCATTTTATTTAAAATTTTAATCTATATTTATATGTGATATTGATCTTTGAATTTTCCTTTTTTCTGTTTCATTTGATGTTATTATTATGGCTTTGATAGCTTTGTAAAATAATTTTAAAAGCTTTCCTTTTTATATATTCTGAAGACCTTTGAATATAATGGACTTCACCTGTTCTTTAGGTTAGTTAGAAATCAACTGTTAAACCACTCAGAATAATTTTGACTGTATGCCATTGATTTTGATATATTTTCCCTTTGTGTTCACTTTTCTATAGTTAATTACTTTCATTCTGTTTACTCCATGATTTGTTGGTTATTTAAAGACATAATTATTAATTTGTAAGAGGATTTTTGATTTATTTTTATTTCATTGCATGACCAAAGAATATAAATGAAATAAGTAAATTAGAAATTGTTTCAAGTGTCTGTGTGATCAAATATTCAATTGTTTTTCTAAATGTTCAATCGTTATAAAAGCATAAGATCCTATAAGTTAATGTTTTGGGAATAGCAATTGAGAGAGGTTGTTACTTATTATTAAAATTATATCATTCTACTTTTATAAACAAAAAAAGTGAAATAATGTATTCAAGCAGTGGTTGTGGCTGTATTAATATCTTCTAAATCTGGGAATTTTCATCTTGTCTACATCATCACTTATTAAATACACTTTAATAATAACTATTTTATCTTCTTTTAAGATGATAATCTTTATTACTACATAACACATGTTAGTTATTGTTATCTCTGAGCTTATATACTAAGGTATTTGAAACTAAATTGCCACTTCTCTTTTTCACACTACTATTTTTTTTTTTTACAGTGGCCTGATATCATCACCATCCTTCTATTTCATTATATCTTTTGCAATTTTAGACATCATTTTATAAATAATAAATGACTGGATTTTGACATTGAAAACCAATCGAGTCTTTGTTTAAAAGGGTCACTTAGCACATTTTTATTTATTGAAAAATAATGTTTGTCATTACAGTTCCTTTTATTATACTTTTATTTATAAAAAATTACTTGCCTTTTTCCTATACTTAGATTTGTTGATTCATCAAGTTTGTCTTTAATTCCTCTTATTCTAGAAATTATATTTAAATCAAAATTTATGTACTTATATATCAAAATGAAAAATTCACTATGTTCCTCCCAAGATGTTTGAAAGGTCCACTTCCCTCATCTTCTTTCATCAAGAAACTGAATGCACCCAGGGGATGATTTTAGAGGAAAGGAAGAGATGGGCGGTGCTCTGAGGAAACCTCTGCCCAGTTACCTCATCTTGAGGGCCCTTTTGTCCAGTGTGTTGAATTCGGAGGATGTGGTTTCCTGGTTCCCCCTTCACCATACCCAAGACCCCCTGACCTCATTTCGTTGCTCATCAGCACTGTCCCAGGGCCTCTGAGGGAGAACACTCAGCCTGGGATCTCCATCTCCTGTTTCCTATGCCTGCCACCGGCCTTCCTGCCCCCCACTCTGTCTGCACATGCTGCATGTAACTGTATTCCAGGCTGAGGGTTATTAGAAGCAATAAAAAAGTGCTTGTTGTAAAGAGAAAAAATTAAATACCTTAATCCTGACTCTCCTTCTTCTCCTACTGCTTAGTTTTTCTGAATAGTTTTTAAGTATAGCTTCAAGCTATTAGTAAATCTTCCTTGAAAGTTTTAAAGTTTGTTTATTGTTTTATAAATTCTTACTCAGTATCTGTGTAATAGATCTCAGTCACATTCTCTTCAATTTTCATTCAACTAGAGATTATATAAGATTTATTGCTCTCTACTCTTCATGTATTCATCATCTCCCTTTATCTTTGTCTAATGTTTGTATGGTGGAAATAGTACAGGATTATCTTAAATAGGGGATAAGAATGGTATATTTATGTGTTGTTTGTTTGCTATTTTTAAAAAGTCTTTTACCTTTACATACAAGTGCTATCTTAGCTGGGATGCTGAATAACTTCATTTTCCCTTATGAATACCCCCTGCACTGTTTTATTCCTTGCTTTGTGCCATGTAAATTGTATTATGTGGATTATGGCAATGGGATTTTGCCTTTTGGGTTCCTAAAGGTTATGTCCCAGTGATGAGCATGAAGTCTGGGCATTTGCCTCTCTTTACTTTCTACTGATGGAGTCACTGTTGCCTGGCTAAGTCTTTTGACGCGAGATTATAGTGCCTATCAGGAGACCCTCTTCATGTAGCTCTCTCTTTCCAGATTCTAGGAACTACTCTCTCCCCTCAGTCATTCAGGCAGTCCTGGGAGGTAACTGTGCCCTGAGGTTAAATTGTGCTTTGTGGGTTTTCCTACATTCAGCCCACACTTTATAAGTAACCTTTTCGTTAAACTTGAACCGTCTGATCCTTGTTTGTAAATTTGACTGACACAGCTGTATATAGGACTCTTCCTATAGACCTGGCTATTGAGATGTCTTGGTGGATTATCACAGTAAAACAGAGTTGGATGAAGCACAGTGAACAGAATCCCCAACTGTCAGAAACATCTGTGATAAAATATGAAGGAGGGGAAAAACAAGTGGTGCTCTGGTTTCTCTAGGTCAAGATGTAGAGGGGCAGCTTCAGCCTGCCACTATAATTCCTCCCTGGTGTTACAAAAGCAGAGTAGAGGAGCACTCACCCATATGCTGAGGATACTGATTCTAGCTGTGTATGTAGCTTGCTGGCCCCTAGTCTAGGCAATCATGACATTAAAGGACTTCACCTGGGGCTCTGCTGGATGGGTAGTCATCCTCGTAGTATGTCCCATAGTGTCTGTTCCTACACTCTCTTTCTGAGACCTTAAAGTCTCAGTTGTATACAAAATTTTCTCCAGGTCTTAACAGAAGAGGGTCAGAATACGGACGTGTAATCCTACAGTAAGTAATTCCCATAAACATATTTGATGACAGAGAAAAAAACTATAGTGTTCTCTATTAGCAGAACATGCAAAGGTAGCAGGATGTGGTGTATATGGACAAATAAAGAGAACAGATATCTTCTTCAACTCACTATCATCTTATGCATCTGTTGCCCTGCTGCTGACTCTGTTATTACCAGGCCCCTTCATTCCAGCAGGAGCGAGTTAGGGATGAGGTCTTAGAATAGAACCCACAGGAATGGTATTACTGCTGCACATTCCTGTCCTATTAATATGCAAAATGTATGTGACTCCCAAAGACCTCTTATTACTATAAACAACAGCTCATGTGAGAAAACCCAAGACTGCCCTCACATATAAGAGACAGGATAAACTATTTATTGCTGGCTGACTATTTTGAAGGTAATGTTTGTTATCTAAGTAATATGAGAATCTTACTTAGAGATTTTATATTTGTTTTACTCCCTTGAGAGATGCCCTAAATCTTTTGGTGCTGACTTACTCTTAATAGAATGCCATTTTACACTACAAAATTTGAGAGAGAAGAAATAAAAGGAAAGAAAAAAGTGGTGGCTGTTAACCAAATGTGGCATTCTGTTTCCATTTTTGCAGCGAGACTACCATTTGGGGGAACTCAGTATCCCCTCGTGGCCACAATAATATGGTGTAATTCAAGAGTTTTCTGGAGCCCCTGCTAGATACAATGCATATTTTGTTATAACATCACTGAATTTTAACATATATATAAATAGAGATCTAATAATAATGTAGATTTAGTAGTACATATATAGTAGATATCCTATATGTTATTATGAAAATTTGTATTTCCAGAAATTTTTCCTCACATAACGACCTTTCTTCTTTGTCTATGTGACACTAAATTCAGTGAAAGGATTATCAGAGCATTTTATTTTTACTTCCATGTGGAACCTATTCACATGTGTTTGTCTTCTTGTTTTTTTAAGGAGGATGCCATGTGTGAAAGTAATTACCTTTATTGCATTGCATGTGAGGAAGTATACAGCAACATAATCTTTGAACTTTATGCATTAGCTTCTTAGGGCTGCTGTGACAAAGTTGCACAAACCAGGTGACTTCGAACAAAGAGGCTTAATTCTCTCAGAGTTCTGGAGCAAGAGGTCTGAAAACAAGGCATCAGCAGGTCTGTGCTCTCTGTTAAGCCTTATCCACCTTCTGGTAGCACCTGGCATCCTTTGGCTTGTGGCAGCATCACTCCCATCCTTGCCTCTGTCATCACTTTGCTGACTTTCTTCTGTGTCCATGTGATCACATTGTCTTCTCTTTGCCTTTGTTCTTATAAAGACACCAGTCATATTGGATTAAGGCCCACCCTGATAACCTCATCTTAACTTGATAGCATCTGTCAAGATCTTCTTTCCAAATATGGTTGTGTTCATAGGTATGATGGGTTAAGACTTTAACATGTTTTTCATGGGCACATCTCAACTCATAACTCTTGGCTTTAAATAGTTTGTTTATAGACGGATAATTTCATTATGCTATTAAAGTAAGTAAATCATATGAAAAAATATTTTATATATTTAATTATTTTATAAAACATTTCAGTATGGGTTTGGTTTAGAGATAATCATTAACAATTGTAGCACAAGCACAAAATAGTTCTAGTTTTAAAGATTGAATTTATAATAGATATAATAATGGCAATTTATGGGCTGAATGCTACATTATTTATATCATATATTAGGAGAAAAATACTGTTGAGAATATTGTGTTCTAGTTTATTTACAAAATAAAAAGTACAAGGTGAAATTATTAGGTTATTTATGTATAGATAACTAGTCTAACAATAACAGCAAAATTTAAGATATGAATTTTAATTAGCTATTTTTCTTTTGAGTAAGAAATTTTTTCCTTGATTAGTATTCTCCTGTAAGACTCTTTTAATTCTGTATTCTCTAGGCATAACTAAAATGAGAATTGGGAAACTGAGAACTCAAAAGTAGCAAGTATCATATAACTTAATTAATTCACCAGGATTGCTTTGTGAGTTTGCAAATGCAACTGTAAGTAGGAAGTTAAATATTTACAGTTTATTCATAAGTATACTAGTTGAAGTCTGCTTTTTAAATATGCTGGAGCTTAAATTTAATAACTTAATTTAATTACAATTTTGGCTTTATTGTTACTAGGTCAGCAGTTAGCACTTAAGAAAAATTGATGGAAATAATAATTTACATTATTCTACTTTATTTGGTTATTTGTTCTTGTCTAAACTCTATTACTAATACTTATATTAGTTAATATTTCTTATGATTTTTTATTATGGGCTGAAATTATTCTGAGCTTTGCATATATTAACTAATTTACCCTCAAACCAAATCTATCAGGTAGGTAATATTAGTATCCTTGTTTTCCACATAATGAAACTGATAAACAGATGTTAAGAAATTTGCTTATGGTTACACAGCTAATAAGTAATATAGTATAGCTTTTTCAAACTATATCATTAATGTTTTACCAAATTGTTGTGTGAGTTTTGGTAAGTCTTTTTATCTCTCTGGGCTTTAACTATGCCATTAATACAAAACTTTTTAAATGTAACATAAATATAAGCAATGGATTAAATTGGCATTTCTCATTATTCCTAACACCAAAGCCGCTCTCTTTGATGTTAATAGAAATTATCAGAAAAAGAGATCTATGGTCAAATACATTGGGAAAATACAACTTCCTTCTCTTGAAGATTTTCAGTGCATATCAGCATTAGGTCACATCAGCATTAGGTCTGAGAATTTATGAGCAAAAGCGTTTCTTTCACATAGGGTACTCTTCACAATATTATTTGATCAGCAATTTTTATAAAAGGAATACCTACTAATAAAAAGTGTTTTGGAGATACGGTTTGGGAAATTATGAATTTAGAACTTTTGAAGTTCTCTCAATCTGTAAAATTCCAGTTACCTGGTATTTTAAGAAGGTAATTTCCTCTTAGTGACAACCTCTCATAATTCATTTGTATGTGATTTTTTTTGGAGCTCTTTTTCCAATTGTTCAGATTCTCTCCTTTTTTCCTCTTTCAATGCTGCAAATCGTATTTGGGATTCTTTCCCTCTACTATTACCATGTTGGCACCACACAATCATGTTTTTCATTGATCTTTTCTCTTAGAATATGCTGAAATATAAACAAATTTCCAAAATTCTAAATTTTCCAAAACAATTTTTTGTCTCAAACTTTTTTTTATTTTTGGCCCTTTTATATCTATTGTGACTTAAGAGTTTTATTGTACCCTTATTATAAACTGTGTCAATCTATTAGAAATAGTCAGACTACAAGTCAATCTCTCCCCCCTACACACATACATCATAATAAATTACATGTTCACCATCTTAAGAGATTCCATTCACATTTTATGAAATTGAAGTATGATTTAAGATTCAACTTTATGTAAAATCTTTCTTAAAAGAATTAGAAACCTTCCTCATACACAAAGTTGTTTTTTTGTTTTTTAATAAATGCACACTAGAGACTTTCTGGTTATATTGTTCTTGTCTGTATTCAAGGATTATATATAAGTGGATGCAATAAGATTATTTTCACCTATTGCTCCAAAACTGACTTAGATGCTCTTCCTCCATGATCCTTAATACCTTCTGCTGAGTCTCTTCCTACTATGTATCTGATTTAATAATTGCCTTTCTATATATCTGCCTCAATTATTAGGCTGTATATATTTTTTACACCAAGTAATGTACCCTATTTTAAATTTATCTTCAGCACTAAATACAATGATTAAGACCTAGGATATATAAGATCCTCAATTGTACATCTCAAAAATTTCTAAAATATTAATAATGATTATTATTGGACAGCATTTTATAATTTGCTCAATAGTTTTACTTTAGTGCTACTAATTCTAGTAGTATTTTGTTTGATCTTCCAAAAACTCCTGAAATTAGATATTGCATTATTTGCAATTTGCAGATAAGAAAACAAAATCTTAAAGGATACTAAATATTAATTCAAATGGAGGATAATTGAAATTAAAGGATGTGTAATATGTAGATAGGCAGAAAGAAAAGGTTAAAGTAATTTCAGGAAAGACAAAAAAACAAAAGGAAAAGTCGGGAATGAAAATAACTATGACACATGGTGTGGGACACAATAGAATGTAGTTTGGATGGAATAAAGAATTTCAAAACAATGTGTCAGTTGTTCATCCGTTGTCTGGAAGACAAATCATCTTTTTTCTCTTGAAGTTACAAAGTCTCAGTATTCTGCATGTTCACCCAATATTTTTCCAAATTTCAGGTTATATAATCATGTCCTAATATATGTAATTGCTTTAGACATTTAAGATTAGATTTGCTTTCATTTCATTTGATCATTTGATTAATATGAGATTTAGTTATATTTATTATTATAAGTTTGGGAGTTTCTTATCTAAGTTTTTTTCTGAATTATCTATATATTGTGTATACAGATAAAGTATACATTTGCTTATTTTCAGATGACTCATCAGGGAAAGAATTATTTAGGCAACATATGTGTCGATTAAAGTCAATACCCATTTTTGTGTTTTTAGTTTCTTTTCTTTCAATGATGAATATTTAATTGTGATGTACAAAAAATCCATGAACACTATCAAAATAACATCTGTGTCTCAGCAAGAAAAGGAAAAAAATAATCAGAGAAGACAAGTAGCTGTATCTGGAACATTTTTCAAATGAATAATATGTGAAAATTTTACACACATAATAAAAACTATAATATTTTTAAAAAGAAAGACAATTAATTACTATATATACAAAAAATCCCCTAAACTATAAGTGAAATAAGATATTGATAAGATATGCCACAAAAGTAGTAAGACAGGAAAAAGAATCAGCGTGGGGTAAATATCATTATAACAACTTCAAGTTCTCTTTTAGAAATAGTTTTTCTTCCTTATACTTCTTTACACTTTTATCTAAATGTTTACAAACAGGTGTATGTGTATGTTTGTGCTTGTAGGGGGGAAGCAGCTTAAAATGAACTATTTTAAGTACTGTGGTAGCAAAATAATGCCTCCCCCCCTCAATATGCCCACATCCTAATCCCTGAAACCTATCAACATGTCACCTTAGCTGCAAAAAGGGCTTTGCAGATATAATTAAATTAGGCATCTTGAAATGGGGAGATTTTCCCAGATTATCTGTGTGGGCATGCTATAATCACAGGGTCCTTATAAGAAGTAAGCAAAGTGTCAGAGCAGGAGAGAGATTTTGAGGTGTTTTGAAGTTGGAAGAAGGGGCTACAAGCCAAGGACTGTGGGTGGTCACTACATGCTGGAAAAAGCCAGAAAACAGATTCTCTTCTAAATCCTACAGAAGAAACATAACATTGCAGAAAAATTTATTTTAGCCCCATAAAATGTATTTTGGGTTTCTGGCCTCTAGAATTGTGAGACTTTTTATCAGTTTTTACATTAACAATGTTATTGGTAACCCATAAATTATGAAATTCATGAAGCAATTGTAGATACAGAATATTATCTATAAACCTGATTGGTAGACAGCCTTATGAATTCTTACTACAGTAAGAAAAATGAATGGAACTATAGTAGTAACTGTTTACATTTGAGATTGAAAGCTTATATTTAAATAGTTTCATATTATAAGTTTCTCTTGAGCAGGAATCAAGACTTTTTAGTTCACCTGATACAATATCTAGGATAGGTCAAGGTGCACTTAGTTAATAATCTAAAATGTATTTTTTCAATACTAAACTGTCCCTGAAAACCTTGAAACAACTTCTAAAAGTATCATTTTCTAACTATAAATGTAGATTTCTTCTATAAAAATTCTACTAAATAATAAAGAAAACAAATATTTTTGTCTTACTATTCTGACTCCAGTGTATATGTACTGGAAAAGTATAATTCTGTGTTTCAATACCTTACATACTTAAATTTCCTTTTTTTCTTAACATTTTTATTAGTAGTAAAATTGCTTTCACTGCTATTCTTTTTTGTGTTTTGTATGCTTTGCTTGCATTAAAACATGTTACAGGGGAAGACCGATTACCTGCAGAGCTGCCTATTCAATAACAATAAAAAGAGATAAATGGAAATGTATATAGAATTAATCATCAATCCCCAAATTTACCTAAATGATGCAAAAAATCCAGGTATTTCTAAAAATAAATTGACTCTGTTTCCTATTTTTCTCTGAAGGTCTGGGATTATATTGACATAGCTGAAAAATGAATCAGGAAATTTCACCTATATGATTGTTTTCTATGAGTCTATACCAATTAGAGTAATTAAATTTTAGAATATCATTTATTATGGGTAAGATATAAACTGTTGAGAATAAAGAACAATCACATTTAAATAGAAGAAATATATTAATACAACAGTGCTACTATCATTAAACATGTGTTCAATAAAATTTTAAAAGCTATGAAGAGTTAAGCAAATACTTTAAATAGTGATGTACTTTGTCATGGATGAGTACATTTTTGGAAGTTGTTTATCTATAATTAGAGACTGTCACACTCAATCATGTTAGAGGATACACTAATAATGATCATCTGCCACATTTTTACATTCTGAAAAAATATGCATTCCATATAAACAAACTCCAATTGTTTGTTGCCTAAAATATTCCATATACTAAAAATAACTTATACTAACAGCCTCTACCTTGGACCACCTTGTGTGAATTTAATGAAAATTATTTTTCATTAAAAAGCTTATTATGTAGGCTGATTTTCAAATAAATATGTTTTTAATATATGAATATCAGCATTTTCCCAAGAAAGGAAAGTGATCGTTCATTATCAATGAGGGAAATACATGTCAGTTTAGACACTTAAGAATAAGTCAGTTTGATTTATCATTCTATTATAGATTATGAAAGCATCCTTAAACAGTGAAAATGATCTGCCAAATCAGATCAATCAAAAACAATGAAACAAGTTTAATTTAAAAAACTCATTCCATGAAAGGATAGTTTTGGTGGTAGACACTTCCTTCCCTGAAAAAATAGAGAGGTATCCAGATTAAAAATTAGAAACAAAAGGATGAAACTATAATATATAGAAATGCAAAGTCATGTTAATTTTAATCATTGCATTGCTACTGTGATTTTAAATGCAAGATTTCAATACTAATTATCAATTTAGCACAACATTCCCATTTTAAGATAACTTTATTGGTGATTATTTGTTTTCTTATCCAAGTGGGATTATATTCAGTGCGGTTAAGATCACTAGCATCAGATGAATGAAAATTTGAATTATGCTGTGCAGGTATACAATTTTTTATAAATAATCTTGCAACCTGATACAGAAAGTGTCTATAATTCTGGCATGTTTGACATTTCCATTCAGTACAACAACTCGTTGACATATACTTAATTTGCTACTTCTTAAAGGTGTTGCTTGAAGTTCCCTTCTACTTGACAGTTGTCTGACAGTTCAGCTTTACTCGGAGCTTAACAAAATGGGAAAAGAATCAATTATCTAAACCTCTATGGAATATCCATTTTATGTCATTTTATGACTTTGATAACGTCCAGGACTAAACTCTGTTCTTCTAGATATTGACTAAGGTGTAGTGTTTTTTTGCTGGTTTTTGTAGATGTGTATATACTTTTTACTTTCCACTAGCTCTATCTTGAAATGTCAAATCCTTCTGCCATGCAGTTGTTAAACTATAACTGATGATTACAATAGGGACTTGTGAAGGAAATTAGATAAAAATATATCTCCTGGCCTCCCACTGTTTTAATCAGTTCAGGCTGCCCTAACAAATTGTCAAACATGGGAGACTTAAACAATAGACTTTTATTTCTCACAATTCTGAAAGCTGGACATCTGAGATCAGGGTGTCAGCATGGCTGGGTTCTGTGAGGGCCCTCTTCCTAGTTGCAGACAACCGAATTCTTGTGTACTCACATGGCAGAGAGTGAGTTAGCTCCTTGGCCTTTTCTTATAAGGGCACTAATTCCATTTATGATGGCCCTACCTTCATGACCTAATCTGCCCCAAAGGCCCCACCTCCAAATACCATTACATTAAGGGTTACATTTCAACATATGAATTTTAGGGGGCACAAATATTCAGTTCATAACATCCACCATTTCTATATTTTAAGCAAGATGCAAAAAATTTTTTTTTGAGATTCTTTTTTTTTCCCTTTTATTTCATCATATAATGGGGGTACAAATATTGTTAGGGTTACATACATTGCCCCTACCACCCCTCCCCCCCCATGTGCCAGAGCTTCAAGCGAGTCCAATCCCTAGGTGGCGCGCACAGCACACATTATGAAACTCTACACTTCCTCCTCCCTCCCACCTGCCCTCCATCCAACAAAAGATTTTTTTTTTTTACATTTTGGATACATTGTATAACTTTGCCTCTCCCTAAGAAGGGTTAGAGGTATGCCCTTCCGCCCGACAATGCTCGCCACATCCCTATGATGTGGGTCTTGCCCTCCCCCTCCCCCCCGAAACCCTGGTGAACACTACCACCCTTTGAGCACCATAGTTTTAATCAGTCAGTACCAATTTGATGGTGAGTAGATGTGGAGCCCATTTTCCATATCTTATCTCACCTCACTTTTGGTAACGGGTTTAAACTTAATCCAGGATAGCATAAACGGTGTTAGCTCACTGTCGTTTCTTAGAATTGAGTAATATTCCATTGTGAGCATATACCACATTTTAATTATCCACTCATGAATTGACGGGCACTTGGGTTGTTTCCATGATCGTGCAATAGTGAATTGTGCTGCCATAAACATACGGGTGCAGATGTCTTTATAGTAGAATGACTTATGCTCTTTTGGGTAGATGCCCAACAATGCTATTGCTGGGTCAAATGGTATTTCTATTGCTAGCTGCTTGAGGTATCTCCAAA
>CAUYPO010011513.1:0-16582 GCA_963574435.1 Cheirogaleus major
TCAGTATTTAGGAAGGCTGACTGTTAACACCAAAATAAAAGCATGCGCTAGCGGAAGCTGACTGTCAAGCGGTGGCAGAGTACACCTTGGGAAGCACTGCTGGAGGAAAGTGGAGGGGTACTTGCCATGAAAATGCCCTTGAGATCGTCTGACAGCACTGCTGGGACAGCTGAGGCACCTGTTCCCTTTTGGTCCCGCTGGTAGCCTGAAGTATGGCCTTGGAGCACCTGTCTCCCACCCGCTCACTGGGCTGTGCTCTGCAGCCCCTGTTCCCTCTTCCTAGGGTCACAGAAGAACTGCAGCTTTCTGGGGAGCAGCTTCACCTGCACAGGCATCGCTTCATACTCCTCACTGTCAATGCTGAAAGAGCCCTCTGTTCCCTGTGGAGAAGAGAGAAAATTCAGAACAGCTTGCACCCACACCAGTGGCCTACTTGAATTAGAAGTCTCACCACAACAGCACCTGAGCAGTTCGTTATGGAAAACGTCATCGTCTCTGAGGATTTATGCTAATGTTCTTTCACAGTGCTGGTTCAGGAAACATCCTGATTCTACCATCCATGAAAATGGATTTACTTTATTTTTTTTGGCCCCATTTCCTCCCAGAGTATTTTGAGATTTGAACAAGGTTATAATTTTCAAATATTTATTAAAAGGCAGGGGCCCTGCCACATCTTTAAGGAATTCATAACATAATATGGTCCTTCTTGGCCCTAATCTTTCTCAAATGAAAATTGAGAAAGTAAGCCATTATATCCACTGGATCATTTTTATTATTCTCTAAGACTTGCTTGGCTTATACCTAAGGCCTACCAACATTATTACAGAGTCTATGAAATCCTTCCGTAACTCATGCATTTAATTCAACAGTTGCTGTGTTGAAACTACCGTGTTTCCCCGAAAATAAGACCTACCCATAAAATAAGACCTACCCATAAAATAAGCCCTAGCAGGATTTCTAAGCATTTGCGCAATATAAGCCCTACCCCGAAAATAAGACCTAGTGCAGCATATCTGCACAACCCATGCATTTCATCATGCAGCGGTAAAGACAACGAGCAGCCCTTCTCATCTGCCCCATGAGAGCTCTAGTGCTCTGAGAGATCGGGGCCAGTGGTTCTAAAGGAAATAGAATCGCAAGAAATTCAGGATGGAATTCGGGGTTTGGAGAGTTATGATGATGTTCCAGAAGACGACGACTTAATTATATTTGAATAAATGTATCTTGTTGTACCGTACTTAAAAAAAATAACACATCCCCTGAAAATAAGCCCTAGGGTGTCTTGAGGAAAAATAAACATAAGACCCTGTCTTACTTTCGGGGAAACACGGCATGGTGCCAGTCACCATGGGGACACTTTCTGTTCACCTGTAGTCTTGCCTGAATAGAGTGGCGTAAAGGCCACAAGTCTTTAGAGGCTATCTGTAGAGCCCTCCCTTTCCCCCAAGGTATTACTAATCAAAACACCTTACAATTTGGTTATTCCCAACTTTTTTTCACTCAGACATTCTTCTAAAATTCAATGCTGAACTGAAAACTTCTTCCAGATCCTTTATAAAAAATGTTCAAGTAAAGCCCACTATGAACATTTGTTAGAGAATTCTCTGTGCATTATATAATACAGTAACCTTTTGCAGCATTTACTTGTGGAAAAATAAAAGCTCAGGAGACCTAAAAATCACTTTACAGAAGAACCTTGGCTTGAAGACAGTGGAAATCTTCAGGAGTCCAACTCTAAATCCATGACTCAGAAGGATGTTCTGCCATCCTTTCTAGGTGTCCTTTAATAAGTGTGACCCAGAACCTGGCAAAGTACTTGGCACGTGACGGTCACCTAAATGTTGGTCAGTTAATAGGAAAGAGAGAGGAACAGAAAGGCAGACAGACTAAGGAAAAACCAAACACTGGGGCCACTGGCCTCTGCTCCCGCACTCACCTCAGGCAGAAGCAAGGCACACTGGCTGGCCTGGAGACACGTCGTGCCCTTGGCATGCAGCTTGGGGTCTCTCACCTTTTTACTTCTGTGGGTACAGGAGAAAGCAAGCTTGAAACCAGTGATGGCAACTGCGTTAGGTTATAACAGCATAGCAAGTTCTTTCCCTTTCCTATACGGTTAAATTAGTGTGCAGATGGCCTACAAAGCCATAGAGTTTTATGAATAATTTTCCCCACAATGATTGTTGCTTAGCATTGGGATATATCTTAGACTGAGGAGGCTCACTTGCTGCAGAGAAGTCTGCATAAAGTTAAAACTCAGTGACTTTCTTTGTTTATTTTTCAGTCATTCTACATATACCTAATTCTTAGGCTGTTAAATCTCAAATTTAAAAATCAGAATGAAATTAAATTCTTTAGGAAAGGTACTAAACTTCTGTCATTTGGAACTACTTGTGATTATTGCTTGAAGGAGAAAATATTTTTATTCTAATTTAAAGTAGACATTTCTTTTATATATACGAACAACCAGTCTTAGAAGTTCTTTGACGATTCCCTGTAGTTCAGCCCTCTGTAGCCATGGGGCCCATTTCTGTGGATTCAACTGAGTATCAAAAATATTATTTTAAACATTGCATCTATACTGAACATATCTAGACTCTTTTTCTTATCATCCCCTAAATGATACTATATAACAACTATTTACATAGTATTTACATGGTAATA
The DNA here is from genome assembly GCA_963574435.1 of Cheirogaleus major. Lineage (NCBI taxonomy): Eukaryota > Metazoa > Chordata > Mammalia > Primates > Cheirogaleidae > Cheirogaleus > Cheirogaleus major. The sequence goes on from CAUYPO010011513.1 coordinate 2,662, forward strand.
GGTATTAAAAATATATGGGAGGATGTGTATAGGTTATATACAAATACTATACCATATCATATCAGGAACTTGAGTATTTGGAGATTTTGGTATGCAAGGGAGGTCCTGGCACCAATCCCCCTGCGGATACTGGGGACGACTGTACTAATGTTAACAGTTTACTTGGCACACTGTCTCTTTACCTTGACTAAATGGCTGTGGAGTAAAACTACCAGACACACTTGCACAGACACACACTCCACCTAGTCCTGGGAAGCAGACAAAAAGTAAAAGTGAATCCAAGTAAGTTAGTCCCTTATTTATCATTCATGGACAACAGTAATTCTTTATCATATGAAACTGTCATCAGAGTTTTCAAAAGCAACTTCACAGTGTCCTTCTCAGATGTCCCAAGGAAACAGACATTACTGGATTTCACTTCCTGTAGGGACCAAAAGGACACTGTGCTGCTGCTGACCATGCAGAACATGACGACTCTGCCTAACTTAAGCAATATAATTGGGTTCTTTTCCTATTTTTGGATGCATTATGGAGATTTGAATATAGCCAGTCCTGCTGGCCAGCTCTCAAATAAGACTGTGTGGTTTCTGGAAACTGCATAGGAGAAGAGGGACAGGCTTTTCCCTTCTTCCCTTCACTCCAGCTACAGCAAGTAAATCAAAGCCTGGCGAATCAGCTTTAAGCATGTGAAGAATTTGTACCAAAAGCAAGAACAGCACAAACTAATGAAAGCCATTCTGCTGCTGGTGTTGATAATGAAGTAGCCATGGAGACCTGGACACTGCACCAGAAATGTCTAATCCCTGAACGGGCACGAGAGGGAGCTCTGAGACAAAGCATAGAGAAGTGGCGCTGAGCAGATTCCCAGTTGGCATGGGAACACGCCAGCTCCTCAGATGCTCTGAAGGCTGGTGGAGGATTTATAGTATTAACCAATAAGATTCTGGCAGAAGTAGGGCTTAACAAATCAGACAGGACTTGGAAGGGTATTTTGTACTGGAAATGGGAACAATGCCTGAGAAATGTCCAAGGTACTCAATACCTTTTCAAGTTTTCCATTAACGCCCTAGGAATAGGACACGGCAAACTGACATGAATAGTAATGGATACTGTGAAGTGCTTTGCAATATGAAAAGACTTTTCACCCACATTCTCTCATCTGACACTGGAAAACAGTCCTAAGATTAGTAGAGATGATTAGATTATTCCATTTTACAGTGAAAAGGATTCAGAGAAGTTAAGTGATCCGAGTCATGACGTTAGTGAGTGGCAGAATCCAAATTTGTATTAGGCCCTTTGACCCTGAAACCAAAGTTCTTGACGCTTTGCCATGCCACATTGGATTCTTTAATTTCCACTGAAAGGCAAAGACTGCTCTTAACAGTCTGATCTTCCCACAATGAACAGGGATGGCCACAGTGGGAGAGGGGCCCTGCATACATCAGCCCATAGGAAAAAAGAATGTTGGAATTCCCAAACAAGGCCTTCACTGGATCTTGGGGCACTCTGAATAATATAATAAAGTCTGAAAACCAAACTACGTAGGCCTCATTTCCTACAAACCCCAGCCCACTTACCCTATAGTTATAAAGTCTCCTTTGCTGACAGCGTCGGGTTCAATGCAAATGTTCATAAAGTCTTCTTTGCTCTAAAAAGATTAAGAACACTAATGTCATTAATCTTAAAATTTTGGCTAATGCAGCCTATTGTCATCCTCAGCTTTGGAGGTTCATATCTTGAAGTTGTGCATTATATAGGGGACATTACTTCTAATGGTTTAATTCTGAATATATTTTCAGCCCTTTTTTCCCCCACTAAGAGCTTTACTGAAATATAATTTACATAAGATTCATCTATAGTGTTTTGTTTTTACTACATAAGCAAAATAAAAACTTGGGGGGAAGGTTTGGACAATCTGTCACTCAGTAGTAATTGCTGCTGTTCTAGCCTCTAGGATTCCTTTCCCTGCAGGCCAAGATTTCTGCCCCTGTTTCCCAGCGACTCTCAACGCTCACCGTGCATCAGCTTCACACCAGACCACCACAGTATTAGCTTCTTGGTGTAGGGAGCTCAGGTGTCTGCTTTTTTAAATGTTCTACATACAAATCTGGTGTGCAACTGGTTTGAAAACAACAATCCATTTATTCCATGATAACATTTTTAAAACCTATTTCCAACCACAGAAAGCTCTGGAAGATATGACCTACAAGGAAGTAGCTGGGAAAACACACTTGGTTCTTGTACCAGTCAGTGGCTAGTGATGCAAACCTAGTATTCTGTAGATCATTCCCACAACTTCTGTGTCTGCTTCAGCTAGAGGACTTGTTTCTTTTTGAGTTAGTACAAAATCTAGCCCTGGAAGGCTGGGTGTGGTGGCTCTCGCCTATAATCCTCACACTCTGGGAGGCTGAGGCAGGAGGATTGCTTGAGCATACAAGTTGGAGACCAGCCTAAGCAAGAGTAAGACCCTGTCTCTAGTAAAAATAGAAAAATTAGTTTGGCATCGTGGCACGTGCCTGTAGTCCCAGTTACTTGGGAGGCTGAGGCAAGAGGATCACTTGAACCCAGGAGTTTGAAGTTGCAGTGAGCTATGACGATGCCACTGCACTCTACTCAGAGCAACAGAGCAAAATTCTGTCTCTAAAAAAAAAAAAAAAAAAAAAAAAAACCCAAAAAACAAAACCTAGCCCTGGGAAAATCCATAGGCCTTTGCCTAAGGTTAAAGGGCACTACCAGAGCACTACTGTATCACTCAACTAGGAATTACAAAACATAACAAAACATGACTTTGCTCAAAGTGCCAACCGTGTACCATAAATTCTTCAGTGTGCTTGGGTTACATCAATGAACAAACATGAATTTCTGCCTACAAAGAACTTAACATTTCACTGTGGAGAGCGAAGAGGATAAATCATAATAAAATGGCAAGTTTTAGACTATGTTAGATAAATATACTAAAAGTATATTTGAGAATATTAGAAAATGAGATCAAAGGAACAGCAGGAACATGAGATAGCACTGAAGGCAGTGAGTACATTTGTGAGGGGGGTACAATTGAGGAGGTAGACTCTGAGCAGAGACCTGGAGGCCAGCAGTGAGATTATCCAGGGCAGCAGTTCCCACACTCTGGTAAGTATTGCCAGAGAGCTTGTTAACACTCAGATTCTGGTTTTTATTTGCTAATTAAAAAATAATTAAAAAAAAAAAAACCCTCAAACCATCATAGAGCTTTTGGTTCAGGAACTCTGGAGTGAGGCCCAAGAATTTTCATTTCAAACAAGTTCCACGTGAGGCTGATGCTGCTGATCTAGGGACAAGCAATCCACACCTGAAGGTAGAAGCATGCCTGACCTGTGCAAGGAACAGCAAGGAAGCCAGTGTGGCTGGAGCAGAGTGAGGGACAGGAACAGTTGGAGATGAAGACAGGGAAGAGAGGAGCTAGGTCAGTAGGGCCACGGACCATGAGGAAGACTCTGGCCCTTAGGCTGAGTGACATGGAGAGCCACTGGAGGGTCCTAAGGACAGAAACTGATCTGGATCCACTTTAATAGGATCGCTCTGGCTGCTGTGCTGAGAATTAAGACAGGAGTAGTGTTGCAGAGGGAGACAGTGAGCCAGGAAATAACATCATAGAGAAAGGAGCAGGAATGGCCTGGCATTCAGGAGAGGCCAGGAACAATGATCTAGCCTGATGATAAGACATTGGAAGTGGGGGAGAGCCTTGGAGGGAAGGAGGAAAGAACAGCTTAAAGCAGCGAAAAGGAGTCACCTGGCCCAGTGTGCCAGGGATGAAGGGAGAGAAACAGCTACCACTTGGAGGTGTTATGGGGAAAGCAGAACTTCAGGAGAGCCAGGCTTCAGCCTGGGATCGGCAACCATTTTCAATAAAGGGCCTGAGAGTGAACATTCTAGGCTTGTAGACCCTGAGCTTTCTATCACAGCTACTAAGCTCAGCCGTGATGGCTGAAAGCAGCCAAAGCTAACACTTAAATGAATTAGTATGCCTGTGTTCCAGTAAAATTTTACTTATGGACACTGAAATTTGAAGTTCATATCATTTTCACACATAACAATAATACTCTTTTTATTTTTTTCAACTATTTAAAAATGTTAAGAAACGTTCTTGGCTTGAAAGTTGTACAATTACACGCAGCAGGGCAGTTGGGCCTAGGAGCTGTCCTTTGTTCTTAGCTTTGTTCTGGAGGCACAACTAAGTTCTTGGAAACTTGATTCTTTGGAGGTTAGCTTTTTGGCTTTGGGAACAGGGCAGCCTTTAGTCTAGAACTAATTTTGACCCACTAAAGGCAATACCTTTCTGAAGACACTACCCACTGCCCCACGTCTGACCAGGATTTTCCACTGCAGCTGGCTGGGGCATGAACTCTTCCCAGCCCTGTGACATGATGACTGAAGCTCCCGGGATCATCCCCCACTCCTCACTGGCAGTCCTTTCTCCATCTCGGGCCGTCTCTCACATGCCTGCCCGAGTAAGTACTCAGCTAAAGACTCCAGAGGAATCTCTGCAGACCTCTGCCTTGGTTCTCAGTGCAGCTCTCATCTCTCCATACAGCTCTCTTGTATTCTGCCTGCAATTCTAACTGCCTTGATTTCCCTAACTTCTCAAAGGCCCCCCAAGCAAGGGAGACCACTGGGCTGTCTGGGCTCCCTGTCCTCATGCTGTGGCCTCTCTCCAGCAGTAAGTTGGGGCAAGCATAGGGCCCACCTTGTTTGATTCCCTTCTCTCTGGAATCACTGTCCTACACTGCTTGTTTCATACCAGTGTCTATCCACAGTCGTTTCGTAGAGTTTGTCCAGTTTTTAAAGTGTTTAGGTATAACAGTAAAGCTATTGCTTGTTGCTTCATTTTAAGTCTCATATTAACATTCGAAAATCAATTCACTTTATTGCACTGATGGATGAGAAAACTTTATCATATCAATAGATGCTGGAAAGGTACTTGATAAAATTAAATATCTAAGACAGTTAAGATGAAAGATAAAACCTCTTATCAAACTGGAAATAGAAGGGATTTCCTTAATCTGACAAAGGTTATCTACAAAGAAACCATCAAATTCTAAATCAGAAATAAGACAGTGACTCCTATTATCATTACTTCTATTCAACACTCGACTGAAGTCCTAGCCAGTGCAGTAAGACAAAGGATTGTAATAAGTATGTGAAGGGAGAAAATAAAACTTGCACTATTTACAGTGTATCTGACCTAATCCGTAGAAAATCTGAAAGTCTGAAAGAATCCAGACAAACTTAATATAATAAATAACAACTTAATTAGGTTGCTGATTCAGCATCAATACAAAAAAATCAATTATATGTCCATCTAAATCAGTTAGAAAATGAAATTTTAATAGATACTATTTACAATAGCATCAAAAAATTAAGATAACCAGGAATATATCCAGCAAAAGAATGTTATAGAGAAAACTATAAAACTTCATTGAAAAACTTTGTAGACCTAAATAAATGAAGAGGTATGACACATTCATATGCTGGAAGAGTCAATATTGTAGAAATGTCATTTCTCCTCAAATTGATCTATGGATACAATGTAATCCAGATCAATATTATAACACTTTTATGTGGAATTTAATAAAATAAACATTCTAAAATATTTATAGAAGTCAAAAGAGCTAAGAATAGTCTAGACTCTTTAAAAAGGAGAAAAAGAGGAACTTATTATAAAACTATAATTTAGAGAAGATGAGTATAAGTTCAAATATAGAAAAGTAGAACAGCAGGAGAGAGAGACTAGCAACAGTCACGTGTATATAGACACTTGATATACGGCAGAGGCTTACTGAAGATGGATGGGAGAAAATGGACATTTCAATAAATCATGCTTGGACAACTGGCTATTTGGAAAGAACATAAAATTGGAGCCTTACCTCAATCATTCACAAAATTCAGTGATAGGTGGGAGTGTTTCCTTTTTAAGCAAAAACGGAACCATTTAATGCAAATCATTTTAACCTGGTTTTTCTTTCCAGGTCACATATAGAAAATAATACATAAATAAATATATGTATATAATATATGTTATTTTAAATAGATGTACCAAAAATTATTTAATCAGTCTGATTAGCTTGTTTCATATATTTTACTATTATAAGTACAGTGAATATATCTGTACAAGAGATCCTAATTTTCACACATTCCACATTCCTAACGCTTCTTTCATATTCTGAATCTACTTCTTTTAATGATAAGTGAACATTGAACTATTACATGGCAGCTTCATTGTCTTTGAATATTTTATTGCATTTGCTTTTATTTTTACAAAGAAGTGTGGAAGAAAAAAAATGAATGTGCTGCTACTAGTGATAAGAAGCCCCATATCATATACTTTTATAATTGGCACAGAGATAAAAAGCACTTGGGATTCTGAATGTGGCTAATCTTGAGCTGCAATCATATCCTCACTGCACTCAGTGCATTCAGTGGTATTCAATCATCAGAGAAAAGAACAATGGTAAAGAACATGAACACAATATAAGGAATACATGTTATCAAAGACTGGGTATAAAGGAAATGTATAATTAGAATTTTATCTTTTTTAAATTTCTCTGGAACAGAATCTATTTTTTTAACCTTCATATACTCACTTTCACCAATGTCTTCAAATTCTATTATGTAAAAAAGGACTGCCTATATTATATATTCATCAGATTATTTCTGTAAGATAATTCCTAGAAATACACTTAATAGGGCAAAGGGTATGCATATATTTTAGACACTTCATATATACTACCAAGTTGCCATCAAGACGGGGTTTCAATTTATATTCCCATCAGAAAGACGGGACACTGCTCATTTCCCCATTCACACCAACACGAAGCACTATAATGCTTTTTAATCTATGATAATTCAATAGTTAATATTTTAATTTGCATTTCTTTGATATCGAGTACTTTTTCTGTTTCCTTACCTAAAAAATGCAGATAAGAGTTATATCTACCTAATGGTATAGCTAATATAAGTTAATATTATATAAAATTCTTAGGATAGTACCTAGCATGTAGTAAATACTCAGCAAGTATAAGCTATTTTTTCATTTTTATTTCTTTTATGAATTTTCTATTCTTACCCTTTGCCCATTTTTTTACATTAGTCCTTTGCCCAATTCTTACTGTTTTATCCTAAAAGTTTGTTTTAAAGAAAGCTATTAATTATTGGGTCTATCACATCCTAATATTTTTCCCAATTTATCATTCAAAAGTTTGGTTATAGTGTCTTTTTAAATAAGTAAGCAAAGGCTTCAGTATGATATTTGCCTTAGATGTTATGCTTAGAAAGGCCTTGTCCATAGTACTTTAATAGTTTTATTTTTTTATTTTTAGCTCTTTAATCCAAGTGAATTTTTTTTCAAAGGTGAAGGGAACTTTGTTTTCCAAATGTTTTGCAATGCACATGTATTACTTTTAAAATTAGAAAACAGCTCAATACTCTAAATATTAATATTGGAATCAAACTTCTCATTATATTCCAACTGCATCTGCCATTTTTCAGATTGGTCGGGACAAATGTTAACAGACTTCTTTAATTTGCATAAAAGCTGAATATAGTAATTAGTCCACAGTTAAGAATGACTTTTCTATTGGGATTCTCATTACTATGAATTACTAAGGTTTTCTCAATGCTGGGGTCAGTAAATTTTTTTCTGTAAATGGCCAGAGAGTAAATGTTTTAGGTTTTGGGGCCAGTCTCTGTGGCAACTACTCAGCTCTGCCAGTATGGCATGAAAGCAGCCACAGAAAATATGTATATGAATGAATATGGCTGTGTTCCAATAAAACTTTATTTATGGATACTGAAACTTGAATTTCATATACTTTTCATGTGTCACAAAAAATTATTTTCCTTTTGATTTTCTTTCCATCATTTAAAATTGGAAAATCAATTATTAGTTTATGGGCTACACAAAAACAGGTGGCAGATCAGTTTGCCAACTCCTGCTTTATTTCACCATTTTTAAGTGTATTGTCTATAGCAGGGCTATCAACAGAACTTTCTGTACTGATGGAATGATTTTATATCTGTGATTTCCAATATAGTAGCTACCAGCCACATATGGCTTTTGAGTACTTGAAATGTGGTGAGTGTGACTGAGGAACTGAGTTTTTAATTGTATTTAATTCGAATTAGTTTAAATTTAAATAGTCACTTGTGGCTAATAGCTACTGTACAGGACAGTGCATATCTATAGACTGGACCCAAATAAAATTATATGTAAGTATAGATGTGTGTATGTTTCTCCTGGAAATCTAAAGCTACACATTTAATATGGTCACAAAAATAATGGATATTTATGCAAGTAAAAGCTCCACAATTTTTTACTCCAGTAACAAATGGGAGTAGCTAGTTTTCATTCCTAAAAGCCGTCTGCCCTAAGTCCTGCGGGCCACCTCAATGAGCATTACACGTGATCAGGGCCCCTCAAGCATTTGTGCCGGGACTGACCCAGCATTTTCTCATTGCTGTTATTCCTTAAAGGCACACCACATCATCTTTTTCGTGATCCTTTCCACTCTATCCCCACTGGGTAAAAATAAAAATAACTGAATTAATGGAAGAGCATGTAGCCCTTGTCACTTTTCCCAGATACCAAATGCTTTTCTAATAAAAAAGCACACTTACTGTCAGGTCAAGCTGACCGTTCCGTGTTGTGATGGACAGTTCAATGGTTGACAGCTGCACTTCTTTCCAGACCTCTGGGCTCACCTCTTGAGAGGGGGCTGTGGGAATCCATTAGATACAGGTCAACTTCTTCCATTAACATTTCACCGCCCACCACCACCACCTTAGCTGCAGCTGTTCGGCTCAGCTTCCCGAGCCCTTACGGTTACTCTCCACTTTAGTTTTATTTATTTCATACTTCTTATAAACAGAAGTAAACAGCCAGGCTCAAAATGGAATCTCTGTGCCCAAAACATCCCTACCAAAAGCAGTCACAATATCATAAAGAGGGTGCACAGAAACTGCCATGTCCATTCATGGGACATTGCTTGAGTCCTGCTCTGGCAGTGCACAGAAGGCTGAATTCAATGATCCTTGAAAGGCTTTTCCTGCTCTAAGTCTCTAAAACTGATTTTGGGGGTCTGCTCTAGGGCACTTCTAAACAGACCAGGGCTCTCCAATCTCCAGTCACCACGTTGCTCACCATCCTGTGGTTGTGCCCAGTATGATGCCAGCCTTCGTAATATTCTCCTATACAAGGAAGGCCGGGGAGGGTTCTCTTCTGGTTCACTGGGAGATCTCTCTGTAGGTCCCGTGTACGAGATAGAGGCTTGATGAGTCTGAGGCCACTCCTTTTAATGTGGAGAGAGAAGAACTTCTGTCATGCATACACAGTTCCAAATTCTGGGGGTTTCTCCCTGCAAAAGTTAGTCCTATATCTGCTATAAAGTGAATTAAAAATCTCTCACTGAATGGAATGCTCTCTAATTTAGAGCAAGGGATCCTCAAGCTTTCCCTCCCTGTGAAAGCTCTGCCTGAAAACCACAACCCCCACGACTGCTACCTCCAGTACTCTCCCTAACACAGAGCAGACAGATTAAAGTGGGCTAACAACCACCATCTACACTTGTCCAAAAAAAAAAAAAAATCAATATGAACGAGCGTGGAATCTTCCTGTAACAAATTTATCCTTGGTTTACAGATGGTGATTCAAAAATGAAATTGATGAAATCCAGTTGCATCAAATACCTGCTTTACTTCTGGAATCATATTTCACACAGAGGCCAGAATGGGTTAGCCCAGGCTCACAATTCAGCCCAAGGCTTCTCACTTCTGCTTCAAAGCCTATCCTCCTCAATCTCTAGATTTTTTGTCTTCTATTTCCCGGCACTCCAAGTCCAGGGCCATCCTGGATTGCATCAGTGTCCACATGAACTATTAAAACCATACCCTGGTGGCAGCCCCTCAGCCTTTGACACCACCTCTAATTCACCACAGCCACCCACTTCCACAGTCACATTGTGTCACCCAGAACTATTCCATCTTGGAAATCTAAAACCCTGGCATCCTACTCTAATCACATCCCATATTCTCCTGGTTGATTCTTTTGTGCTCAGTGTCTCTCAGGGTGAGCTGCTCGCTGTTCTCAAGTTTCCGTGGGGAGAATTACAAAGGAGTGACAATTATGGCTTCTCTTACTCTATGGTTCACTCATTCCTCCCCAAGTCCAGCAGGACCAATGCACAGACCCAGCCCCTTCCTTCCTCTCTCTGAGAGAACGCTGTCCTCGAGGCTCACACATTCCCTGCTTCTTCATGCAGTAAGCTTACTGTGCTGGTCTCTGCACAGAAGGAGCCATTTTCACTGGATAAATTCAATTTGGAGTATTAGGAGATCAGAATGTGACCATGTATCTAGTGTGTGCTTCACTCCTGCTGACACTTATAAAGCTGATGTTTTGATCTCCATCTGCCTGGTTCCTCCATTTGCTTTCATAACTTGGTTCAAACTCAGAAGAGGAAGAGAGGGGTATAATTTTGGGCCCCTGAAGATCCCCACGACACCAAGTTTTCAATCACATTAAGGATTCTGCTCCTTCACCACTCATTTTCCCTCGGCCAAATCTATAGTCGATTATTTTAAATTGCTTTCTTTTTCCATTTACTCCTGGCCCACCTATGTCTTTATTCTTGCATAACTTGTGCCCTAAAAAGCCCCAATTCTGACTCCACAGCATGGCTCAGTATTGCTAGAGAGGAAAAAATGCACCTGCTGAGTACGGATACAGGGAAAAGCAACCACCCACTAGCGTACTAGTGTCACTACGAATTGGTCTCAGGTCCTCAATGCCACTTGGTAATCCTTTGGGGCCTCCTTCCACATTCATCTTTCTTCACAGCTCCCCATACCGTCCCCACAACCTACCTCATTTTTGACACTTTGCTTCCTGCACTTCAGTGAGAGTATCAAGGACATCAGTGAGAACTTCTTAACTCTCCATCCTCTTGTTTCCATCTGAATGTATTCTTACTTCTCTCCTTTACCAGTGAAAAAGGTGTCCCTTCCCCTGTCTAGGTATCTGGATCCCAGATCCTTCCACCTGCTCACAGATTTGCTAATTTAATCATGCTTTCTCTTCACCTCTTCTCATGCTTCTTTTCTTTTGCTTCAGGGTAAAGAAATGGATACTTCTCCAATTTAAACAAAAAACAATACTCCATTGACCCTGTATTTCTCTCTAGCTTTTGCCTTTTCTATCTCCTTTTCTTCAAAGTCAAGTTTCTTAAGTGGCCTATCCATGCTGTCTCCACTTCTTTACCTCAGATTTCTTTCTTAACTTTCTTCAGTACGGCTTCTGCCCCCACACTCTGGAGGCTGCCAGATTCAACGCATACTTTCCTATCTTTGTATTTAGTCTTTGCTGATGCCTCTGGAAACTCTCTCTTCTGTTGGCTTCTATGTCAGTACTGTCTGCTACATTTTCTCTTAGCACTTCTCAGTTATATTTTGTGGTTCTTTAAATGTTTATATTTCTCAGGGCTATTCCTGGCCATCTCTTCTCAATGGTAACTTCACCAAACCCAGAGTTTCAAAGCCATTCACACACTTAAAACATCTAAATCTATTTCTTTAGCCCAGACCCTCCGCTTAATTCCAGACCTACATCACAATCGTATCTCCACTTGTCTATGGTTCTAGGTATGTTAAACACAACATGTACCAAATTGAAAACTGCATCTTTCTTCATAAACTTGATCTTACTCTAATATTATCAACATTAATGGAAAACTGTAGCTACCAAAACTCTAGTCCCTCATATCAGAAATCTGGCAATCCTACACCCTTCCAACTTTTGAGGGTTCTAACACAATAGCTCTTTAATCTGTCCTCTGCTGTCAATACTCACTGTTACCACCTAACTATAGACTAACTATACCTCATCACTTCCCACCTGGATTACTTTATCTTCTATCTGATGGGCTTGCCTTTAGCTACCCATGTCCAATCTCTTGTCCCAACTGCTGCCAAACAACTTTTTAAAATGCATATCTGCTCATGTCATATTTCTGCTTAAGACTCAATAACTCCCCAGTGCTTTAAGGATAAAAGTCAAATTTCACATCAAAACCTGCCATTCCCTAACCTTATCTAACCTCTAGCTTCATTTCCTGCCATTTTACTGCATTAACTGTAATTAATGATCATGTCACACCACTGTGACTTCCTGTAGCCTGTCCCTCTACCTAGAATGCCCTTTATCTAGTCCTATATATATTTCAAAATGTAATGTAAATGTCATCTTCCCGTGGAAGCATTTCTGACCCTCTGTCAGACTCAACCACCCCTCCTCTCTGCTCCCATTTTAGTCTTCCCATATTTCTCTTGTAGCACGTGCCAAACTGCTGACTTACTTGTACTTCTCTCCCAGCACATGGATACTTCCTGAGGGCAGGAAACCTGTCTTATTTGACTTTGTATCCCAAGTATGTATCAATAATTGCTCATTAAATGGTGGTAACAGTTTATATTCTCCCAGACTCTACCATTTAAATATGTAGCTACTCTTCACCAATGAAATTATTCCCTTGAGTAATAATACATTTTAATTATCCAGTTTGCCTTATGTGTAGAAAGACCTTGTCCTCCCAAGTTCATTTTTAAAATCATGTAGATTTACTTCTAGTACTTTAATGATCTTAGTTTTTTACATTTAATTTTTTAATACAACTGGAATTTTCTTAGAAGGTGAAAGGAGCTATGTTTTCCAAATGTTTTACAATGAACGTGTTTTATAATTAGAAAAACACTAACTCTGAATATTAATATTGGATCCAAAATTCTCACACATTCAAACTCCATCTGCCAGTTTTCAGACTGGCCAGCCAAATTGTGAACATACTACTTTTATTTGCATAAAAGCTTAACATAGTATATAGTCCACAGTTAAGGATGACTGTTCTATTAGCATGCTCATTAATATAAATTGTTAAGATTTTCTCTGTCCAACATATAGAGCAGCACTGCTCAACAGAACTTTCTCTGATAATGAAAATGTTCTATATCTGTATTCTCCTATATAGTAACTACTACCCATATTTGGCTAGTATAGTTTGAAACCTACTGATATTATACACAAACCTGTACAATTAGATATATTTAGATACAAATCTTCAGTTCATTTCCAGGTACTAATATAGACCAACATACAAATAATCAATGAGATATATGTTATTCTGTTCAAGGTTTGTCTGATAAGTGTGAGTGAATTAACAGCAAAGGGAGGTATAATGTTAAAGAGAAGTTAAATATGGGTTTGGTAATGGAGAGAATGAGTTGGTAGATGAGTGGTGACCTCTTATCAAACAGGAAAGCTTTCTGTATTTGTACATAATCAAATATGCCCCACTTTAGTGCTGGAGCATGTCACATGCATCTGTAGCAAAGAATTTAAAAATATCTCAAATACACACATCACAGAGAAACAACAAAATAACACAGGGCAAGTTTCTATAATGTAAATTGCATTTACCTTAAGAGTGCTGAAAAAGTGGGCTGCTTTGGTTTTTAGAGGCCCAAGATACCAGTAACTGAGAAAGACCAAGACAAAAATCTGATTAGAATATTAAAGGAACTATCAATGTGATAGACACCATTCATGACAGACAAAACATTAGAATTACACCTCTGCTGTGAGTGGCTGCTCTGGAAGCTAGAGGATTGTGGCTTCGCATAAAAGACTATTACAGTAAATTTCTAATCTGCATTTCAATGCCTTGTCAAATGGTATGTAATTAGTTATACAGTGGAAAGATTCTTGCAATTTACAAGAGATCTATAACCAGAGTTTCCTTGAGTGCCTAAATTCACAAGTATCACTATAACATATCCTTTAAACCACAGAATATAGTTCAGCATATAACTGTCCCTCAGTACTGTTTAAGCATTGGTT
>CAUYPO010011514.1:0-24202 GCA_963574435.1 Cheirogaleus major
GTTAATTGCTTTCTATTTATAGTAGAGACGGGGTCTCACTCTTGCTCAGGCTGGTTTCGAACTCCTGAGCTCGAGCGATCCGCCCGCCTCGGCCTCCCAGAGAGCTAGGATTACAGGCGTGAGCCACCGCGCCCGGCCGATCTGCCACATTTTTCAATTGCTACCATAGTATTCCATATTATGGAGGTACCAAGATTTATTTAATCATAAGAATTTTTATTAATTTCTTTTCTTTTCTTTTTTTGCTATTAGAATACCGAAGCAAATATCCTTTTTTGTGTTTCTGTGTGCACATCAGAAAGGCCAGACCCTCAGAAGTTAATTGCTGGGCCACAGGGTACATTAATTTTACATTTTAAACAGATAACTCCCAAACTGTTTTCCAAATGGCTATACCAGTTTGCACTTCCATCAACTGGGTAGAAACATTCCTCAGTGATCCAGGTCCATGCCAGTGTCTAACAACATCAGCCTTTTTCATTGATGTAGTCACGGCTTGAATTTGCACTTTACTGATTACTTATGAATCTGAGCATCCTGCAGTTGTTTATGGCTTGAGGCTTTTCCTCCTGAAAAGGATCTTGTTAATCTACTTTCTATTTTGTTCTTATCCATTTTTTAAGTAGTGAAGATATTAAACCTTTGTTTCTTAACGTGTTCAAAATAGATTCGTAGTCTATTCCATATTTTGCACTGTTTTATTCTATCTTTTTTCATACAGATGTTTTAAATTTTGATGTGGTTGAATTAATCACTCTTCTTTTATGGCCTTGTATTTATGGCTCTCTGAAGGCCTTTTATCTGGTTCTGAGAGTTCAATTAATACTCATTGGTTAGTCAGTCTCTTATCTCTTGAGGGCAGCTCTATCAATGAGTTCTAGAATCCAGCCCCTAGGGGACAATTTTCCTCTTCTTCCTTCCTCCACCCATGTTTTACTCCAGACTTTAATATTTCTCAATCCCCCACCCATCCCATACACACCTTGAAAACTTGGAATCACAGAACATTAGAAGAGAACTTGGGAGTTGCCTAATCTCAAACTCCCATTTTTCTAGATGAGGATTATGAGATATAAGCCTTGTTGTCCAACATGGTAGCCATTAGTCACATGTGGATTTTGAATTTTATGTTAATTAGTATTCAAAATTCAGTCACACTAGCCAAATTTCAAATGCTCCATAGCCACATGTAGCTAATAGCTACTGTATTGGATAGTGTGGGTTTTGAACATTTCTATTCACTGCAGAACATTCTAGTGAACAGGGCTGTTCTAGAGCTTTGTTAAAGGGTTTTTTGCTGTCAGTAGGAACATAGACATCAGTAGCAGCTGGTTAGAAAAAGAGACCTCAGACCTCTCCAGACCTCCAGAGTAGAAATCTATAATTTAACAAGATCTGCAGGAAGTTTGCATGCATATTAGAGTCTGAGAAGCCCTAAAATCATGGTGTGTTTTTTTCTTAAAATCATACAACTGATTGGTGTTCAGGTCCTTCCTTTGACCCAACTACCACTTTCCCTTATCATCCTGTGTCCTTCCTATTATCTCCCTGCCACATTTGCTTTCTCCCTTGTTTAATTACAGCACTTCTTTATAAATATTTACAGAGCTACCAGGACATTGGGGCCCTCAGGAAACCTCTCCTTCTCCATGCCCTCACCCTCATTCTGGTTTTCAAGTGCTTGCTTGGCAGGCTTGTGATAAAGGTCCAGGCCCCTGTGATGGCTGTGGTGTTGCTCAACATTTCCCCTGGGGAACCATTGTGGGGGGCTGGAAATTAAAGCAAACTTTGAACCCTGTGAGGTGCCAGTCATCAACCTGCGTGGTACACTTGGTCTTGGTGGTACATGGCAGCATTCAGTCTTTAGGCCATAGCGTTGGGGCAGAGCATGCAAAGCAGACTATGTACTTGCCTTAGTCTGTGTCACATGTAACCAGCTTGGACTTCTTGCCATCAGTAGCAAGGTGAAGCCTGGGCCAGAGCTACCCAGCTACAGGCAGAGTTGGGGGAGATCATGAAGTCCCCTAGCTCTTGTCAGTTTCTGGATAAACTCCAGCATTGGATCAACAATTTATTTTATTGATTGATTTTTACCATGCAGCAGCCACAGGTATCTATAGAGTAGGTTCCAGGACCATAAAGACCTTGGAGGGTGTATGCTTCCCAGCCCAATTTTCTGAAAGTGCTGCAGGAGTTGCTGCCAGATCCCAGGGTTTTGTTACTGGACTCAGTACTACCGGGCTAGGACTGTGTTCCAGGTAATAGAGTTCCTAACAACCAGGCTGGCTAATATAGATGGAATGCCCCTAGCCTAGATGTGCTCTGAGAGGTGGAGATTATAGATGGTCAGTTTCTGGTTTTTTATTTTTGTTTTTTTTAGACAGCATCTCACTCTGTCACCCTGGGTAGAGTGCAGTGGTGTCATCGTAGCTCACTGCAACCTCAAACTCCTCGGCTCAAGGGATCTTCCTGCCTCAGCCTCCCAAGCAGCTGGGACTACCGGCACATGCCACACCTGGCTAATTTTTCTGTTTTTTTAGTAGAGACAAGGTCTCACTCTTGCTCAGACTGGTCTGGAACTCCTGAGCTCAAGTGATCCTCCCGCCTTGGCCTCTCAGAGTGCTAGGATTACAGGCATGAGCCACCATGCCAGGCCTCTAAAAGGTCAGTTTCTGCAGACATACTATTAATACAAGTCTCTGGCAACACCATTAATACCTGTAAAAGTGTTTTTTATATGTTCTGGTTTTCCCTAAAATATCTTATGAATTGGATCAAATACAATAAAAAACTTATTAGTTATTACTATGTCCAAGAGATTATGAGTGGCTTTTACTCCCCCTAAATCACGAAAGACACCATCCCTATCCTGGAGGTACTTTATTATCCTTCCAACTACACTTCTAACTACTCCAGTGTAGTTGGAAGAATACTCAACCATTAAAAATCCATACAATTACACAAATCTGAGAATTTGAGTGCTAGATGTGTGGTAGAGAGTCAGGTTTACAGCGGGGCTCAAAGGAATGAAAAAGAGGCTGCAGGGAGGGAGGAGAGTCAGGAAAGGAGACTCATGAACTGAGTCCAAAATAAAGGGTAATATATTATTGTAGACTCCATAAAGACAGAAGCCCTATTTCAACCCGTTTCCCAGCACCTAGAACAGAGTGGGCACACATTAAATATAAATAGATGAATGGTAGGGAGTGGTATAATTACAAAAGCAGATTGTATCTGATGGCTAAAAGGCTTGAAACCAGGTCAAGAAATGTTGATATTAACCTTAGTGATTCCCCCTCAAGAACCTAAACACCAACTCTTCACCCTCCCATGTATATAGAGCTAGGTGGGAAGGTGGTTGCTAGTTTTGGCCACTACTGTAACCCCAGCGCCTAGAGCAGTGCCCCGCACGTCAGACATCGAGTGACTGAAGGGTCCTGTGAGTCGCCCTCTCCCCTTGGCCACCTACCCAAGGCCTGGCGGAAGGACAAACAACACCTGGATAATGGCGCTTCCATTCGCCGTTGCAGCATCTTAGACAGGCTCTCACAGGGCAAGAGCACGCTTCAGTCCCCAGAACACTACAAGGTGCCTGCCTAGTGCCCAGCACCTGACAGCCAACACCAGCGGGATTAATGATGCATGAATACAGTCATTATTCAACTTAGTTACTACTTAACTCCGCCGGGTGAGTCCCACCGGTTCTTCCAGCTTGAGTAACCTGCCTAGTGTTCACGCCAGAGCACGTCAGGCAACACGACGCATGCGTGGCTGCTGGACCCGGTGGTAATGTCCGGACACGCGCAGGCGCGCCGCCAGGTCGCGCTAAGGGACGGAGGACGCATGCGCGGGCGGCGCGGCCTTAAGGGCGGCGGCGGCCCGGCGTGGCCCAGTCGGCCTGTCAGCCGGCTTGGAGGCGCGTCCGAGCGCTTGCGCCGCGGCAGCCATGGCGGCGGAGGAGGAGGAGGTGGACTCGGCCAACACCGGGTAAGTGCGGCCGGCGGAGATGGGAGGCTGCGTGTTCCTTCCTCACGCGCCCTCTGCGCGGGCTGGGGCCCAGCCCAGTGGACAACACCGAGGACTCAGCCCGCCTGGCGACGGCTGGCCGCCCCCTCGTCCGGCCCCGGCGCAAGTCCGCGCGGCGCCCCGAGAACCAGCGCTGCTCTGCCCGGGGAGGCGCCCGTCAGCGCCGGGGCCCGGAGGTGGCCGAGTCTGACTCGGCCCGCCCAGTTGTTGTGTAAGCGGCCCCGCGAGGCCGGCGGCGTGGTGGCCGCGGCGCCCGGACGGGCTCGTTAGCCCCTCCACTTCTTTGCCCCAGCGCGGCCGGCGGGCAGGACCGGCCGACCCTGCACCTGACTTCGAGTCACGGGAAATGGCCGAGTCACTCTGTCCGACGGCCTCCCTCTTCAGGTACGCGCTGTGCCCTGTCCAGCCTCCCGCAAGACCGAAAGTGCCGCCGGGCCGGTCCTGCCCCAAGCCCGGCGGGAGGGGCGGTGCTTCCGTGGGGGAGTGTTAGACCCAGAGCCCAAATTCACCGAGAAGCGGCGGGAGATCCGGGGGCGTCCCGGGAAGGAAAAGCCCGGCGTGAGGAGGGAAAGCGGGGTTGTGCAAGTCGGTGTATGGCCTTGGGCTTCAGAAAACGTTTAACTTAGATACTTTTTAACGAAAGTGGACGCTTTAGATAAGGATAACAGGTTCGGAAGTGATAATTCATCTTTCAGATGAAGGAAGGTCTTTTGCTTCCAAGCTCCATTCTCTCTGCTTGCGCTTCTGTGATGAGTTGTTCTGGCTTTACTGGAGAAGAAAGTGGTTGTTGCCTGTGCCTCAGAAGAAGATACAACCATGTAGAAACTTTGTGGAAGTTGGAGTGTAGATGTCTAATGTGAATCTTTTTGATATACTGAGTTTAAACTGTTTTCTACATGTAGCTGACTTTGTACAATTGTTAGTAGAAATAGTAGTTAATACGTGGAAAAATTAAATCGCTATGAAAGTTATTACCTTATTTCTCGAGGACAATGATTTATATTGGAAAGGAAACTTCTATACTACCCCCATATATGTTTAATATTTTGACATGAGTTCTACTTTAGATGTCTGGAGAAATTTGCCTAGGAAACATAACCTAAACGCTAGAATATGGAGTACCATGAAAGGAGGGTTATTTGGAAAAATGCCAAAGGGGAAGAAATATGAAATATTAGAAACTTGATTCTTCCTTTGAATTTTGTTTATATGATGAATGGATTCACTGTTTTGGTTTGTTGATGAACTTCCTTGTTACACTGAGGTGAGATGCTTAATGTCATGTGGCCCCTCGTAGAAACCAGACTGGTAGTTTGTGTTCCCATCTGGTTTGTCACAGCATTTTTGACCCTTTCTGAGACATTTTCTGGTAGACTATGTGGTCTAGATGTTGTTGTGGGGCTTGGAAGTCCAGGGCACACCCCTGAAAGGGATTTATGGCTTTGTGTGATAGCTGAAGGTGTTAGGAGCAGATGATAAAAAATCCTTAGCAACTGACAGGCTGTGGTCCCTAGACAGAGGTGGACTTCCCTGGTATTCTTGGCAGTACCCTTGATCAATGTCCAATGTCCATATGGCCTTCTGAATTGAACCAAGCAGGCAGGCAGAGAAGGCTAAGCTACTGCCCCTGCTAGGTGTTCCCTAAACATAGTCATATTAAATCTAAGGTTTACCTTGTGTGCTAGGTATTACTGTTTCCATTTTGTAGTTGGGACTGCCACTGGGAAGGCTTCTAGCACCCTGGCAACAAGTGGTAGGGCTGGATTGGAGCTCTGCTGCCTGTCACTGGGATTGGGACGCATGTGAGATATTTGGTGCTTGTTTAGACTCAGTTCCCTGTCCTAATGACATTCGAGGTCTAGGTAGAGAAATGGATGACATTAACAAAGGAAACAATTATAAAATGGTCATCTGATGGCTTTTCGGAGCATATGATTTTTGTCTTTTCCTTCGTAGCACTTAGTGAAGACAGGCATTCCAGGGATCCATTTTGCTTTCAACATTGAGCTTTTTTCAGTTGCAATACAGTTGAGAAAGCTAAGTGTAACAAGAGCAGGGTAGACTTATGTGAATTGCAGTAAGTAAAGTTGTCCCAGAGAATGATTGTGTCAGCTGAATTTAGAGGAAAGCTCTCACAGAATTTTGTAGTTGCAGGATAGACCATAAAAGAAGTGGTTTGCAGTAGTGTGCTGGAGTTGATTTGTACAAGCAAGCCATTGCAAAATTTTCAGGAATTTTGCCAACTGTTGGCAGCTTGAAACTGACCATGGTAGGAGTATTTACACCATGGAAATCATCAAATGCTATAAATAAGGTATAAATAAGGGATTTTTCTCACCCTCCCTGCTTTAGTCGGTTTGCCAGCACCCTACTGGGTTTACATTAAGATTTGAATGTAGTTCTTTGTCTTAGAGATAGGAGAGTGGATTTCTCTTTTTAAAAACTGCCCAGAATTGATCTGTGTCTTCCTCCCTGATGTCATCTGCCCTTCTCAATCCCTTGCCACTTCTTAGAAATCACAAAACTTTTCAACACCACATCCCAGTGGCCTTTTATTTTTTCTGTACTTATCCTCCTTGAGTCATTTTCAGTATTTGTATTCGTAATGATAGCTACTACTTTTTGAAACTCTTATTAGACCTTCTAGCTCTTAATGACATTTTGCTTCTTGCCTTACCTAAGACCAACAGTCACTTTTATTAGCTTCTGACTTTTTCCTCTATTCTCTAAATGTAGTAATTCACCAAGATTCTAACTTCGTCCTTGTTTTTGTTTATTGTCTTGTTTACTCAAACTCCTTGAACTATCTTGTGTGTGGATAGGACTGAAATCTCGTTCTCTTTCCTCTTCTGGGAGGAGTCCTCTTCTGGGCAGATGTTTCTAATTGTCAGATCTTCGTGCCTGATTCCTTAAATTTAACATGTCCAGACCAGGATTTTATTTGCACCTTCCTTCTCCTAAACTAAACAATAGAAAAATCTCAGTTCTTCCCTGTGGTTTGTGGCAGTCATGTTCTGGTCATCCAGAATCACACTGTGGCATTATATTTTGACTCTCCCCCAGCTCCCTTTTATTGCCCCCAATACCAAATCTGTTACCAAGTCCCAGTAGATTCTAAGTGTACAACATCACCTTTCCATTTCAGGTGTTACCTAGGAGCCACCTGCTTCATACCCTCCTTATTCTCTCACCTGGATTGTTGCAGGCTTGTAACAAACTTGCAGCATTGCTCATTTCATTAGTTACTTTTGCATTTCCGAGAGGTACAGTCTTGTTTGTCACACAGCCACACGCACAGTGTGGCTTTGTTATATGTCCTCAGACTGACTTTAAAGCCCTTTCCAAGCAGCATGGCTGCTATTTAGCTTTAAAGTCTTATTTCCTGTCTGTGCACTGGACTCCAGCCAAGCTGCATCTTTCATTGTTTCCTAACAGATTACTTGCTCACTTCCCATTTCCCCATGGCTTGGTTCACGTTGTTTTCTCTGACCCAAAACATATTGTGATCTCGCTTTTCTAATGGTTCCGGTATTTTTTCAAACTTTATGGCATGTATACCAATATTTTGTAGTATAGTTATTTGTATATTTGTTTTGTCAACTCAATGAGGACAAGGCTTTCGTCTTACTCAAATGTCTGATACAGCCTAAAGAGGCTTTATAAATAGTAAGCTTTACATTTTATGAAATTAAACACTTCAACTATTGTAAATTCATGCTGATACAAACATTAAAATCAGAAATATAGTAATTTATTATACATTTTATAGTGTGACTTAAATTTTTCATCATAAGATGAAAAGTTTGAATTTGAATAGGACAGAAAAGTTTGAATTTGAATAGGACAACAATTAGGATCATGAACTTAAATTGTATTGGGGAGGTTGGAAATAGGATTCTATTTCTTGACCTTAGGTGAACCAACCCATACTTCTCTGTTTTGCCTGCTCTCCAAAATGCCATTCACAGGCCAGCAAATGCAAATTTCAGTCTTGTGACAAAGAACTTGTTAACAAAAGATTGTAAAGTCACAGGGGTGGCAACTTAATAAAAACAGCACTGAATCATACATTTCAGAATTACAGATGCCTGTGAATGAGTCTTTAAGCACTTGACCTATATTACTTATAATAGCTGTTCTGAAATGTTATATTTGTTTAATCACTGCTTTGACTAATTGTTAGATTATTAGTCTAACCTCATGATTCTATAATTCTCACTCCTGATTTTGAGTTATAAAAAAAATTGTGTGGAGAGATGTTTTTATTAAAATGATTATTCAGTTGATTTAATGGTCATTCAGAGATTATTCAGTGATTATTCAGAGACTTAGAATTTTTAGTTTTATTCTCTTTATTGTCCAGTGGATGAGCTTATTTTAGAACTGACATAAAGAGATGTCACTCTGACTTGTTAAGCAGAGTAAATCTAAAAGTGTACATGTAGCTTTACACATGTGTTTAATAATACGGTCATGTAAGTGTCTGACTCCAGAATAGTTTGTTTACCATGTGAGGGAAGGTGGGAAGCAATGGGGGAGTGGGGAGAAATATTACCAGCACATGGCTTGTCTAAAACACTGATTCTGCCACTCTGGGTCTTTAAAAGTTATAGGTTAGAAAGGGGGGAGTTAAAAGACTGTTGATTAAAGTGTTAAAATATATTAAAGGACCTGTGTTGTCTTTGCTGTAATAGTTACTGATAGCTTGAATCATTTAAGTATCATTTATCTAAATTAAAATGGCATGATAGTCACTTAAATTGTAGTTGTACCAGACATACTCTTTTTTGTTGTTGTTGTTGTTTTCTCTTTCCTAAGAAGTCAGTTCCCAAGAAAGAAAGACTTTATTTGCCAAAGTGTTATTATACAATTTCCAATTTGAAAGTTTTTAGTCATTTGTTGGTTGAGGGATTATGTCAGAGAAATACATATATTCACACCTCTAATTAATTTGGACATTTAAAATAAAATGCAAAACCTCATGGTTTCTTTAAATGAGATAGAATACTATGCTTAGATTAGTTTATGAAGAGCAATAATAAATTGATAAGATTTTTCTCTCTCATCTGTACCCATATAGGAATGGAGGCCATTTTAAACAAAATTGTAATATAATAAAATCTTCTTTACTTATAACCTAATAGGAAATGTTATTTAAGTGGCCAAGAGTGTGTGGAAATCGGCCAGACTTCTGCACATTTTCTTCAGAATACTTTGAAACCTCTTTCACTGTTTCATAATATTTGTAGATTGTGTAATTCATCTTTAGTAATAGATAATCAAATGTCTTAGAGAACAAAACAGGGATTACCAGGAAACTTAAATGTTGATGGCATGGAGTATAAATACAATGCAATGTTTTTTTAAAAAGATTAGGTAGAAAGTTCAGGGGAAAATATTTGTATCTCTTTCAAATTCAAAATACCTAAAATCAGATTCTTAGATAAATATACTCTATTAATATGTCGAGCACATGTTACTTGGCTTTCCTTAGAATTGCCACCTCTAATGTGGTCTTTTAAAATTTTTCTTACTCAGAAGTCTGCTTACTGAAAAGATTCTCTCAGTTTTCACTGTAGCGGTTATAATGCCAGAGTCCTTCTATTTGTTTTTTTGATTAGATGCTTTAGAGCTTGGATCCTTGCTAATAAGCTCAGTGTCTATCACTGATTGAGCTGTCTAGAAGACCTTTTGGCTTACATTGGTAGGCCTTCCCCATGCATAGTTGTTTACTTTTGGAAAGTTATACCCCTATGGTAAATGGCTTTTCTTTGTATTGCAAATGATACTTTGGTCTCTTTTGAAGTTAGGGCCTTAGTGATGATAGTGATTATTACTTATCTGCTTAAATAAAATAGAGAAGTTAGGTTTTGCTTTTCTATTTATTTTCCAAGGTGATGAGGAGGTGGCCCTGAATGTAGTTTACTGTTTTATAGCTAGGCCACATGAATTTAATTTTTACCTTGAATTTTGTGACCTCAGAAGAATGGCTAGGTATTTGACAAGGTTCGGTCCTATGTCCTTAGTTCCAGTTTCATGTCCTAAGTTCCATTCTTCCACATACTAAGAAATGCTGAACAGCACTGAGTGTCATAGGATACCCTGTGGAAGGAGCAGGGGGTCTCTTTAAAGATAGGAGATAGGGTTGGATGGGTAAGTTTTAGAGTATTGAAACAATAGAGGATGGAATGGTAAGGTATGGGAACTCTTGAGCAAAAGGGAATAAAGATGGAAAAGATAAACTCTTGGAAATGTTCCTTTGAGCCTATTATAAGCATACCACTCAGTCCTATAGAGTGTCTCTCTAAGAAAGAAGTAGAAGATAGTTTCTTTAAAAATGCTATCATCTGGTTAAAGTCAAAACTGGGCAGAAACATTATCAAGACTTAGGGGAAGAGTGGTATCTATACAGTTTTATTAAGAGTAAAATAAAATATTTTACCATGTTTTGTTAAATATAGATTTTTAAGTTTAAATGTACTTTAGAAAAGCCCCACTTTAAAAAATTGTCTGCTTTGATGAAAAGGCTTCTATAAAAACATGAAGAGAATTGATGCCTCTTGTTGTTGACAATTCCTAATTTTTAATGTAATGTACTAGGCTTGCAAACATGAAAACATTATTTTGCCTCTTCTCTGAGTTGAGCTGGTCACTAGGAGGCAAATCCATGGACAGATAATCCCACCCTTTGAAAGCTGGTTTTATGGTACATGGTAAATTGGTGGAGATAGGTAATAATTCCTATACTATAGGTTGGTATATAACTTTTTAAACTCTGGTGCCTTGTATGTGTTAGGTATTCAGAGGCTGAATTATTTTTTTAATGTATTTTTTTTCAAAAGACTGAAATAAAGATTACATTTGTGTTTTCTTTGCCCCTACTTATCTATGACATCAGTTGGAGCAATAGTAGATTATAGTTCACTTCACCATAATTTTTTTTTGTACTGGCCTCTGATTCTCTATGGTAAAGAACTATGCTGTGATTTAAGGCAGGGGTCCCCAACCTGTGGTGAGTTGTATAATTATTTTATTATATATTACAATGTAATAATAATAGAAATAAAGTACACAATAAATGTAATGCACTTGAATCATCCTGAAACCATCCCCCCCCCAGTCCATGGAAAAATTATCTTCCATGAAAACAGTCACTGGTGTCAAAAAGGCTGGGGACCACTGGTTTAAGGGATATTTATTTAGTAAAATTGATGAGATTGAGTTGTAAGTAACTTCCTGTTGGTATTAGTTCATATTTTTATAGTGAAACGTAGACCTGATGTCTGGTCAGGACAAAAGAGCTTCAGCTTAATGATAGTTTACTTTTGTTTTTTTAAGCTCTAAAGATCATGAGATACTTTGTATTGTAATTGCCCATTAACCACGTTTTTCCCAACAGATGGAAAATTGTTGAATGAAAAATTCATTGCTCAAGCCTTGAATCATTTTTCCTAGATAATCTGTAAATATCCTATTTACAATAGCCTAATATTAATAATGTTCTCTATTATGTTTGTACCTGGATAATAAGTTATGTGTAACATTTGTGAGGGATGCCAGAAAGGTCTAATCATCTTATCCTATTAATGCACAGTTAGAAACTGGCAGCAGAGAACATTAGAGTAGAGCCTCATTATAATGCAGGCCATTATGTCTTCAGACATTCTTTTCTTCATGTAATATCTCTAAAATATTACTGCATGCCATGAAAACCTGACCAGATACAGCTGCTTATAGTCCTGTCCTTTAATCCTATCTGTTTATGTATGTAATAACGTGTGCACACACACATATACATGTACAGTATCCCTTGGGAGATATGTTCCAAGACCTCCAGTGGATGCTTGAAAACTCAGTACTGAACCCAATATAAATATATATGTGTATTTTATATACGTATGTTTTTGTTATACATACATACATATGATAAAATTTATAAATTAGGAACAGTAAGAGATTAACAATAATAATAATAAAATAGGACAATTATAACAATATGCCAATACCACCACTCTTGTGCTTTTGGGCCATTATTAAGTAAAATAAGGGCTTTACACTGCGATATCGTGACAGTCAATCTGATAACCAAGATGGCTACTAAAAGACTGATGGGAGGGTAGAGTGTGCAGTATGGACATGCTGGACAAAGGGATTCATATTCTGGGTGGGATGGGGCCAGATAATGCACAGTTTAAAACCTGTGAATTGTTTATTTCTGGAATTTTCCATTTAATATTTTTGGACGTCTGTTGCCTATTGGTAACTGAAAGTATGGCAAACAAAACCATGGATAAGGAGGGACTATTGTATATGTATAATACTACCACACTTAAACTAGGAAGGTTGTTAGGTCTAAAGACAAAGTGACAAGAAAAAAAAGTTGACTAGTAGATGAAAAATAACTTATTTATGTGGGAAAAAAAGCATGAATGTTGGACTGCTGTGCTTCTGATCACCTTACTATATTGTCCATGCCTTTTCTTGATTCTCTTTTTTGCATCAACATTTGTTTGTTTTTTGTTTTGTTTTAGGGATGTTCAGGCCCTTCCCCTGTACATATACTATCTCCTATTAAAGAACCTGTGGTACTATAAGTGATCTCTGCCTATAGAAATGAACCCCGTCTGCCTTTCTTCATCACACTTCTGGTATTTTTTATGACCGAGGCCTTCAATTTACAAACATTGTTATCAAGCATCCGCCAGTTGGTGTGTTTGGTACTAGGGATAGAAGGATGACTTTTAACATGTGTTTTAGTCTTCAGCATGCTCACAGTGCAGTAGGGCAGATAAATGTGTAAACAGATAGGCCAGGCACAGTGGCACAGCTACTTTGGGAGACTGAGCTGGGAGGTTTGCTTGAGCCCAGGAGTTCAAGACCAGCCTGGGCAACATAATGAGACCCTGTCTCAAAATAAAAAAACTCTCAAATAATCACAGCAGTAGTAACTGTATCTGTAATAAGGGCTAGAGGAGTGATTAATGACCTTTGGCCTTGACATCAGGGTCAGGGACATTATCTCAGAAAAAGACAGGGCATTCTGGGCAGAGGGAAGAACTGCTTAAAGGCATAGAGACATATAATAGTATGAAGTTTTGAGAGCTGTGAGGTACTGGAAGAGGATAATGTTCAAAAGAAATTATGGGGTGGAGGTAGGTGGTGGACAGATTGTAAAGTACTTTTGTGCAGTCTAAGGACTGTGGACTTTATCCTTTACATAATGGACAGCTCCTCAGACACTTTAAGGAAAGTAGTCACCTGAGGGTTTTTGAGTCACTCAGAATTGAACTCAAATCTTTACTTGTATCACAGACTTACTAGGTGTGTACCCTTGGACTTGGTGCTTAACATTTCTGAACTTAAGTTTTTATATTTATGAAATGGAGATAACTTGGGCTGAGAATACCCTGGACTGTAAGTTACTTAATCATTCAGCAAACATTTATTGAGCATCTGTTATGATATCCAGAGAAATTCTATAGGGAAAGGAAGGAAATATTATAGGATGAGCCTACAAAGGTTAGAAAAAGCTGGATGCTTGATCACAGCCCTTCCAAAACTTAGCACATTTCCCTACTTATACTATTCTTATTCTTGTGTTCTCTATCACTGTAGTGGTACCCTAAGACAGAAGCCTCGGAATCTTTATTATACCTCATTTATATCCAACCAGTTATCAAATTCAGCCTGTTGTACTTTTAAATATCCTTTGGCCACATCTTTTTTGTCTCTATCCCTATTGTCAAAGGCTTGGTTCAGGCCCTTACTTCTCATTTGGAGTCTGCAGTAGTTGGTCACTTTTACTATTCTAATTCATTTTTCTTTCACCAGAAAGTTCCCATTTTAAACAATACCAGCCATGCGCTGAGCCCTAGCTAACTGTCAAATGACTGCTGAAACTCTCCATTGTCTCAGATTATTACAATAAACTTTTGGTCTGCTGCTGCGGGGCCCAGCCTTCCTGTTCCTTTCTTCACCTGTTGCCTCAGACCTGCTTCCTTGGTCTTTGGTCCACTGTCTTCTGACAAATGCCTGAGCCGTTCTTTTCATCTACTGCTGCTGAAACACAAAGCTTTTTTGTTTTTTTATTAACAGTTATTCTGTTAACCAGTTCGCCCTAGACAGATTACATATAGGCCAGCCCCTTGCGTTTGTTACTACTCTTTCCATAAGATTTGAAGCCTTTTTTTTTTAAACCATCTCAGATTTTAATAAGGTTTCTCTTCTCTCAACTCCCACAGCAGGTACCTTTTATATTCTCTGTGAACCTACCATTCAAATGAACCTACTTATGGTCTTTAACCTTTTTGCACTTCTGCCCTGATAAGAAGCTGTCTTGGGGAGAGGGGGGGGAATGGTTTGTTTTTGTTTTTTGTTTTGTCTTGTCTTGTTCTGCCCGTTTTTATCCTCCTTGTTTATTTAGAGTCTGATTATCTGTGAAGATAAGATGGACTTTGATACCTACTTATAGGTACACAGCCTGAAGTTAAGTATCTGTATCCCAGTACTTACCATAATGCTTTGTGCCTATTAGGTCACTTTTGTCACATAATAGCTTCATCATCACACAGATAGTAAGTTTCTTATGCTGCTTTTCTTCTCCATGTGACAGTCAGGAATTAAGAACATGAACTCACCTATTTGTATTTTGTTTCTGATGTTCTAGGTCAGGATGGCTAACTGGCTGGCTCCCCACATGGTGCCCTACATCTATGTCACACCTTAAAGAAGCTGAAGAGAAAATTTTAAAATGTAAGGTTTTTTTCTTGTAAGTTAATTAAGCTACGTGCTAAAATAGGTCCAATATATCACATTGCCCTGAAACTGGAAATTATGTGGTCCATTAGTTGTTGGCGGAAGACCTTTTTTATTCTTCTATGTCATTATCAAGTGCAGAAAAGTAGGGGGTCAGAGCTTCTCAAACTTTTTGGTCCTGGGTCCCTTTTATACTCTTAAATTAATCTTTCCAAGGAGTTTTGTTTATGGGCTATAGTTATCAATATTTACTATATTAGAAATTAAAATTAACTAATTGAAAATATGTTAATTTATTAATTTTAAAATAGTAATAAACCCATTAAAGATCAAAATAAATAACATGTTTGTAAAAAAAACTACTTTCAAACAAAAATGTAATGAGAAGAGTAATGTTTACAAATCTCTAATGCCTGGCTTCATATAAAGCTGCTGAATTCTTAGATCTGCTTCTGCATTCAGTCTGATGGGTAATCACATATCATGTGACCTCTGAAAAACTCCACTGTACACCCATCAGAGAATGAGCGTGAAGAAGGCAAATAAAGCATTGGTAGTATTATGAAAATAATTTTGACCTGGACCTCCTCAGAGTGTCTCAGGGACCCCCTAGATATCTGTAGAGTATGCTTTGAGAGCAGACTCTAGGTATTCCAGAGCAGGCAGCTGTATATATTGGAACAAATACTAGACAGGAACCAGGTAACCTGGTCTAGGCCCGGATCTGTCACTAGGTGGTTATAGGATCTTGAGCAAGTCACTTTGCTCAACTTCTCATTTTGTACCTGTGAAATAAGGAGGTAGGATGATCCTTAGAATTCCTTCTGGTTCTAGCATTCTAGAATTCTTTAATTCTGCATTTTTAGTGGTATGGAAGCCTTTGTTTCTTATGAGCACTGAAATTTGTCCAAGCTTGTAATAGCAGGGCATTCCCAGGTTTCTGTGGGTATGGTTCTCAGCAGTGGTGTTTATTATGTAATTTTGCTCTGCTAATACCATTTAGAGGAATGGATTAAATAGTGCAGTACATATACCTGATTATTTTATATGTATATGCAGATATTTGTCCATGTCTGTTTTTCATCCTTACCACTAATGAATATTTTGTTTATACATTTGAATGATTCAGGAGTAAGTGACCATTACCGGATATGTCCTTAGGAAGGGATAATTAGCCATCTTGCATGGATTTTTAACATGAAAATGAATTTCTACTCATTCCATATACTTGGGTACTCTTGCCCTCTACAAAACTGAGAAAGTTGTCATTGAGCTTTACCCAAATGAAAAAATTTTTGTCAGAAGATAAAAAAAGGGTGCTGGAAGCTCAATTCGTGCATTTAACAATGTATCGATTCCCTCCCTACTGCTAGTTCTTGAGATGCAAACAGGACTGAGAATTGGTCCCTGCTTCAATATTGAACCTGAAAGCAAGTGACTAATACAATGAATAGACATTACAAAGTCTGATAGACATTACAGATGGTTTTTATGTGAATAGGCAGATTTTGAACTGTGTTCAAAATTTTGAGCTGTGTTCAAAATGCTGAAGAGTTTGTATTGGCACTAATGCCAGAGCAACTGCTTGTATAAGCAGTGGTATTTCCCCCCACTTGGGGGCATGAGCTCTGTTAATCTGAATGAATGCTGGGTTTCCTCTTTGCTGCCAATATATGGATACACAGCTTGAGATTATTTCTTTGGTTAAAGGGCAGAAACTCCTGTTTCTCCCATTTGTCCACTGCAGATGAATATGTATAAGTAATTAAGGAGTATATCTAATGTATAGCTATTCAGTTGATAATTTAATGCAAATAAATTCAAATTTAGTTTTATCTTTAGGCAATTTGGGGGAGTGTATAAAGTATTAATATTTAGTTCCATAGCATTGAAAGTAAATAAGAATTTTGTTCTATAAAATTCTGATTATTTGCATTTTCTGGGAGATTGCTAGACTTGTACTTATGTTACCTGGTGCCTCATGCTGAGGAGTTCCTAATATACCCTGTCACCTTTTTCTACTAAACTTTATGAAATAACTTAAGATTTCACTTACATGTTTAATACAGATACCATAATCCTTCCCTAAAATTCATGATTACTTTTTAGGAAAAAATGATTCCTTTGAGTCAGACTTCAATCTTCAATCCTTAGTCTGTCAAATATTCTACAAATTCAAGGTGATATTCTTTTGTTATTGTCTGCAAAGCTAGAAACCTTAAAATAATGGATTCAGTGACCACTAAGTTCCTCTCTAGTTCTAGGAGTGCAATACCCTCATTTGATAGATGTGGAAAAAGTCAGAGGTAAATGACTTGCCAAAGACCTTGGTCACAGGTACTTGAGGCTTGTCTGAGGTAGGTCTTTCCACTTAGATGTAAAACGTGGTTATTTAGAATTACTTACTTCAATAAAATATGTGCTTTTTTTTAAAGATCTGACAATAAAGGCTAAAATCATATGACTGGATACCAGATGGGTTTCTGATTTTTGGTTACTCTGAGAATACTCCCCTTCTCAGAAGTAGTGAAGTTAAGCAGAATTTCTCTTTTATGTTTTCATTAGGTGTCCCTTGTATATACAAAAAAGAACCTGTTCATATATCTAATGGAAATAAAATATGGACACTGAAGTGCTCTCATAATATTTCAAATAAGACTCCACTTGTCCTCCTGCATGGTTTTGGAGGAGGTCTTGGACTCTGGGCACTGAATTTTGGAGATCTTTGCACTAATAGGCCCGTCTATGCTTTTGACCTACTGGGCTTTGGACGCAGTAGTAGACCCAGGTTTGACAGTGATGCAGAAGAAGTGGAAAATCAGTTTGTGGAATCCATTGAAGAATGGAGATGTGCCCTAGGATTGGACAAAGTGATCTTGCTTGGGCACAACCTAGGTGGCTTCCTGGCTGCTGCTTACTCACTGAAGTACCCATCAAGGTAAGTGATGGTGACAGAAGAGAGGGATTGTAACTGTGGCATCCAAGTGCTAGTCTCCAGTTCCCATCTTTGGTGGTGGTTGGTGTTTGAGCCTTACTTGACAGACATTCTCTTAAAGGACCTTATAGACCAAGCCACAACTTATTCCAGTTTGGTAGCTGAAATAAACAGATTTTCCTATTATACATGCTACACATTAATAAGCTTGAGAAAAGACTTTCTATTTGTTAAACTTAGAATTATGTAAAATTTAGTGTATCATGTTAAACCACAAGTAAAAATTATTTTGTTATTGTTTATCGTTACTATTTAAACCAATGGATTCCTAACCTTTTCTCAGTTATAGTAAACTGTAATGGGAAACCAGAGGGTTGAAAGTGAGATCTAGGCACTAGTGCCGTCTTTATGACTTAGAGCAAATCACTTAACCTCTAACCTTTATTTTCCTTACCTCTAAACTACAGAAAATGTACCTTCATAGTATATCTTCCAGGGTTTTTGGTTATACCTTGCACTAACCTTTCTCATTATAGAATTATATTTTCAGAGTCATTGAATTAATGAATGTTTGCTTCAGAATCTTTCTAGCATCATCTCCTTTCTTTACCTTATTTTTTAATGCTATTTCTTATAATTCATGTTGCTACTCTGTGGGGAGGTCACCATTTGAGTGCTAGGAAAACAGGAGAAAAACACATTTTTGTTTTGCTTATCTTTTGGAAAGAAACAAAAAACTGAATATGTATTTTTCTATTGCACTAATTTTTAAATCCAAAATTGCAACTGACATTGACATTGAGGGTTTGTGAAGGAGACCTGGAAGGATGGTCATTTTCATAGTGGCTGTATTTACCTATGACATCACGCTATTGCATAACTCCAGAATTTAATGTATTGAGCAGTAGCCCTGTGTACCTGGAGTTTTCTTCCTCTGGAACAGCCACTTTTTGTCTAAAGATTCTTTATCTAAGCTTCAGCATTTACATCTAATTTTTCTGGAGAGATCATATTCCTATATGTGCTAGACAGTAATAGTCTTGTCAACTAGCAGACCGATTCTTTCAAAAGAAACTCAAAATTTTCTTCTCATAGGTGGCATTTTGGGGTTATTGGCTTTTATTGTGTCCTACTCTTAGTGACAAACACCTAGTTGTATTTGTGGGGAAAGGAGGAGAAGGAAGTGTATACTTTTCTGGTATAAGACAACAGGGCTATTTTTGGGAGTTGAACTTCCTTTGTTTTTTAGCAGGTGTATAATAATGTCTGTCTTATGGAATTTATTCTCTGGAGATGTGACATAGAACTCTGTAGGCTAAAGCCGGGTCATTAAACCCCTAAGTCTTAGAATCCTGACCCTTCATAGCTATCTACTGATTAGGCCAGTTAGTGTGGTTTTCATTTGCAATTGTGAAATGCTCTAAGAAATAGAGAGACTTCAGGGATTCAGAAGGGAATGAATATTTTAAAACCATTTATAAAAGAGAATAACAACAGGTATCTAAAACAAAGTTAGTGATCCCTGCATTGGGCTGACTATTATTTTAGAATGTTTGTATTTGATGCTAGAAATAAAACTAGACTGCTGTGTCAGGAGCAAGAACCACTAAGTAGTAGCATAGATGGTTATGAGAATGCTTGAAGTAATTAACATGTCTAAGTTTATCTGGTTGCCACCAAAATATTGAACAACCACAATGTGTTGGATATTCAAGCCTCTATTCTTAAATGCATAAAACTTAAATTATTAGACACAGTTAATTTCAAAATAATGATGTTCTCTGGATTTTCAGATATCTCAAATCATGATAAGTCCAGTCAGTCAGAATGCCATGCTTGGTACATAGTGGGTACCCAGCAAATATTTCTTGAATAGATGAATTTGAACAAAATTACATAGATGACCTGATGTGGTTAATAGAACTGTTAAGTAAACTCACAGATCCAAACGTTAAAACAAGATTAAACAGGACTGATTACTACAAGTATATGTTCATCATTATAGCAAGCTTCATCTTTGGTGTTTCTTGAAGTTGGCACTCCCACTAAGCATATGGGCTGGTTGTCAGGGTCCCTGTGTGATCTGGAATGTTTTACCTGAGCTAGAGAAACTTCTCTGTGGCACACACACATTTTCTCTCGCGCAATACAGCAGTGTGCTTAATATCAACAAACAAGTATGGAACCACCTTCTCTTAATGCCTCATCCAGCTTTCTTTTGACCCAGGTAGCATTTTTATTATGCTGTCATGAGATTGAAATGAATCTTTTGAGTTTCAGAAAAGATTTTTTGGGGGGCTGAGGAGAGGGAAAAAGTAGTCTGATGACCAAATGGAATTCAAATATTAATAATTTCCTTTATTCACTGTGTCTCTTTTGTCTCTCTGTCTCTCCCCGCCCCCCACCATCTCTCTCTTTTTCCCTAATGGACTTTGAGTATGTTACTTTTTTCCTTGTCTCCTTAGATGTGACAAATATAATCTTTATTTTTTTCTTTTAAGTAAAATGACAGCTCCTTTCTGTTGTTTTATGCATGGAGGGGGAAAAACACAAAAACAACATTGTTTTATTTGTTGGGACTTAGTGTTCCAACCCATACCTATTTCAGTCCTTGTCTTTAATGGGCAGCTCCATTCATCCATTCTTTCTTTTTGGTTTCCTTGGTTTTTGTTGTTGTTGTTGTTGTTGTTGTTGTCGTTGAGACAGAGTCTCCCTCTGTCACTTTGAGCAGAGTACAATGGCATCATTGCAGCTCACTGCAAC
The DNA here is from genome assembly GCA_963574435.1 of Cheirogaleus major. Lineage (NCBI taxonomy): Eukaryota > Metazoa > Chordata > Mammalia > Primates > Cheirogaleidae > Cheirogaleus > Cheirogaleus major. Next base: position 20,480 of record CAUYPO010011514.1, read on the forward strand.
CTCCAACTCCTGGGCTCAAGCGATCCTCCTGCCTCATCCTCCCAAATAGCTGAGACTACAGGCATGTGTGCCACAATGCCCAGCTGATTTTTTTAAATATTTTTAGTAGAGACGGGATCTCACTCTTGCCTCAGGCTGGTGTAGAACTCCTGGGCTTAAGCAATCCTCTTGCCTCAGCTTCCCAGAGTGCTAGGATTACAGGCATGAGTCACCATGCCTGGCCCATTCTTTCTTTTTATAGGACAGTTTGAGGAGAAGAGTGAAAATGCCTAGTTTAATGTGCTTATTTAGGAGGGATTCTTATGATAGAGAAAAAATACAAACTGATCAATTTTCGCCAAATTTTGGTACATTAGGTTAGTATTGGTGACTCATCTCTTTGAGCAGCAAAGTACCTCCATCCATAAAAGTCATTTTGTAGCCTAACTTACGGTAGTGAGCCCAGATTTTTCCCTAGATTCTTAATACTGGTTAAAAACCGAATATTAGGCAATCGTTATACTTCATGTAAAGGTGCCTGCCTGATTCTTCCGTTGAAATATTGATGCTGAATGAAATTTTCTAACATTGTGTACCAGCAGGTTGGTTTGTGTTTAAATAATGTTGACTGACTTTGTGTTTTGTGCCATTTAGTTTTAATTTCTTTCTTTAAAAAGAAAATGTCTAAAAAGGCACTATATGACTATAAATTATGGCAGTTTTGAGTCACATCTATCTTTTAAAAATAGATGGTGTTAATCATACCTTAATTAAAGGAATGCTCCTGTGCTTCATCATGTTGTTTGTTCATTCATCTTTCAAATATGTGCCAGGTATTGTGCTATATGCCAGACTCAGTGGTGAGCAGTGAACAAAGCACAGAATCCCTGTGTGTCTAAGACTTACAGTGTAGTGGGGAAGGACACACAAATTACTGCACAAGTAGCATAACAGCTGTGATGAGTGCTGGGGAGGGGAGGTGGGCATGCTGTGAGAACTCCTAATGAGACCCTGACCTGGTCTCCAGGTCCAGTAATGGAACCCTAAAGAAGTGCAGCTTGAGCTTAGGACTCAAAGGAGAGTAGCAGGTGGCAGGAGAGCATTGCAGACGGTAGGACAGGTATTGCAAAGGCCCCATGCTAGGCATATGCCTGGGCCATTCTGGAAAGGCTAGTGTGGCTGGTGGGCAGAGAAGTTATGAACTGGTTAGTAGGTGACTCCAAATGAGGGCGCAACCCCCATTCTTCTTACCTCAGAAGAGCCTTACTTAATCTCAGTTCTCTTACCACAGTGTCTTAGAGATGCCCTTGGTAATTTCATTAGTAGATTAAGGTGCTGGGTTACAAACAGTAGGGCCGTTCACCATGTGAGGTGTCTTGGGCTGCCATTCTATAAAACCTTCTTCACAAGGGGGAAACCAGCAGTAATACCCAAAGATGCCATCACCTTCTTTTATCTGTGTGCTCAGTTTTTTCTTTTAATTTTCCTTTCCTTCTGGCTCCTTCAGGATCCCATACAAAGACTACCTGTGTTTTATAGGTATTTGTTTTAAACTAAGGAAAAGGAGATTATAGAAACTTTTAACTTAGAAAGTGTTTAGCAAAGAGATCCATTCCAAGTTAGAATAGGTTACAACTAGTCTTTATTTCTCTAGTTAAAAGGTTTTCGGATAATTTGATCTTGAATACTTTCCTTTTGACCTTGCCTGGCTCTGTTTCCTGGTTGTACAGACCTGGGCTGAGCAATTCTTGTTGGCCTCTCTTGATAAGAAAAGCCATCCCATTTGACCTGAAGCTGGAGGTATTTAGTTTATTGTTCTCTGGGCCTTCCCTATTCTCACCCCACTGGCTTGGAGCCAATGGGAAATACCTAGGGCTAGCTTCATTTTGAGAATACCTCCTCTGCGTGCTAACTAGAGTTCTTTATGATCTTTTTCCTTGGACTCCCTTGATTCTGAGTCTGACTGTTCTTCTTGTTGCATTATTTCTTGCTGGTAGCTGTCTTTATATCTTATGAAGGCTAGGCTTATATACCCTTATTAGCATGTATGTATATATGTATGTGTGTTTATTTATTTACTTTTTTTAGATAGGGTCTTACTCTGTTGCCCAGGCTAGAGTGCAGTGGCATCATCATAGCTCACTGCAACCTCAAACTCCTAGTGTCAACCAGTCCTCCTGCCTCAGCCTCCTGGGTAGCTGGGACTACAGGTGTGTACCACCACACCCAGCTAATTTTGTGTGTGTGTGTTTGTGTGTAGAGCTGAGGTCTTGCTATGCTGCCCAGGCTGGTCTCAAACTCCTAGCCTCAAGCAATCCTCCTGCCTTAGTCTCCCAAAGTGCTCGAATTATAGGTGCGTGCCACCATGCCCAGCTGGTATTTGTTAGCATTTAGAACAAATGAATTCTGGTCTCACTGTGTTGGTGCAGGTACTGTCCATTGCTTGTCCTTGAGGCTGTAATCTGTTTCCCATCTTCAAACTCAAGGCCAACTCTGATGACTAACATTGAAAAGATTGCCTTTTTATATTTCAAAATTAGTGGGCTGTTCTCTTGTTCTTGCTCTGCTGGTTTTCTTTGTTTTTCCTGTAGGTTAATCCAGTGTCTGATTCTTGACAAAGATATTTAATAGGATGACTCACCTGTGCTGTCTGGTTGGACCCATTGCATACCCTAGGTGTGAACTAACAATCCCAGCAGAGGGTATCCTCTATGGAATATTAGAAAATAAAGTTTGGATAATTATAATAGTTTAGATATATTATATGTTAAAACCAAATAACTCCTATCAAGTGAGGAGATAATCTTTTCACTAAAAGAGGAGATAAGGAGTACTTGGTCTGATGCAAAGTTGTAATAACCTGTGAGCCAAAACCTGTGATCAGGCTTTTCTGAAGAACAAAAATTAAATTTCTCACTGCTACTGGGTTCCAGCCACTGTCTTCCCATGCTCCCTGGAATAAATCCTGCTCTAGCTAGTCTGTAGTACTAGTATAATCAGCTTATATTTACTGGATACTTAATCATTTGATAGCCACCAACCTAAGTGCTTTGCATGGTCTGTCACATTTAAAATCCTTACGACTAAAAATAAAAAACAATTATTTTTTGAGGTCTTTTACATGTAGTAGAAGCAGATGGTATATAACTACTGTTTAGATATTCTTGTAGAGTTTTAAAAAATTATTTTCCAACTTTTTTAACCAAAACTCTCCTGTATTGTTTGGAATAGAAAAATATAAAATATATCACAAGTGTATCATCCCACAAAACTTGTTTCAGACACCCACACACATATACAATTTTTTTAATAATACCCATGCTTGTTATGATGTATTTTTCTATTCTAAACAATATGATTTTATAAAAAAACAAACTAAACTGATTCTTGACCCTCTAAATGATTTTATTACCCACTAACAAATAATGACCTTTGAGAATAAGAAATAGCATTGATATTCTAATGTCATCCGGAGCACCTGAAAAATCCAGGCTGGACCAACTCCTGTACTTACTCTGTGACTATATGCTATAAAATTTGTATATCCTTATAAATAAAGACCAAAAGGAAACAGAGAAAAGCATAATAATCCAAATGTTTACCAAGCATTTGCTATGTGCTAAGCACCATGCTAGGTTCTGAAGACACAGGATTGAACAATTATAGGGGAAATTGACTCCTTTTAAAAATAAACAAATAAAAAGGTCACCTGCTCTAGTGTGTGTGTCTGTATGTATGTGTATA